>CM036773.1:27645078-27807578 GCA_020796225.1 Arion vulgaris | reverse complement strand
TGACTTCTCTTCTGTCACACACAGAAGCAAATGTCATTATGAGGAACACCATAAAGGAACATCTTAGTAAATAAAACAAAGGGAACATAGTTTCTAAATTTATATATATATGTACCGTTATACGTTACATAGGGTCTGCAAGTAATTTCTCTATACCGATCTGTCCTGGGCAACTCACTCAATCTCTTCCATAGAATTGAATCCACCTCTTGTTTCTCTCCGTAAAATTCGTCTCATGGTTTCCTAGGAAGTCCTCTCTTTCTTGAACCATTTGCCTCCAACTTCAACGCCTGCTTTGGTATTCTTTGATCATTTCTTCTCAAAGTATGCCCAACATATCTCCATCTTCTCTTTCTTATAACAGTTGTTACAAGTGGTTGACCAGACATTTCATCATTTCTCCTGAATTCTTCCCATTTTATGTTCGTTATTTTTCGCAGACATCTATTTTCAAATGCATTCAACCTGCTTCCTAAATTAATGGAGCATTCTAAATCCTTGCCGAAGCTACTGTTTAAGAGTTCTAAAGTTGTCACTTTGAACAATATAAAATGAATGCAATTATGCACCTAGATATCTACCATTGTTATTCCTTACTTTGTTAGCAAGATTATTTGGTGAAACTTATTTGTACAAAACTATATTTGCGGTCGACCAAAAGAGACCATGAAACGAACTTTGCTGAGAGAGACAGGAAATATCGGTCTCAGTTCCATGGAGGAGATTGAGCGAGTTGCCCAGGATAGAGCGGTATGGAGAAATTACTTGCAGGCCCTATATAACGTATAACGGTATGAGAGGATTATTATTATTATTATTATATTTCAATTTCTCTCTACCTCTTTTCTTGGTTATTAGTTACTAAGCTGATGTCACGCCCGAGTGGTTACCGGGTCCAAAATTTGGGGTGTCAAGAATAGAACCACTGTTACCTGCCACGCATGTCGTAAGAGGCGAATAAGGAGGTTTGGTTGAAGTCGGATGCACTTGTCCGCTAGGGAATGCTAACCCGAAACAAATGCTTGCAGAAAACGGATGCACCAGGCCATAAGGCGCATAAAATGGTGCAACGTTCCCTCACAATGAGGAATGGGGTAACGGATTCTACGGTCGGCAATCTGCCTCAGAGATTTAACCATGCAGTAAGAATGTCACACCTACCATCACGAGGGTGGCCAAAACTTACTGCTGGAAGAGGTCGGCACAAACGGGGAAGCAGAAATCATAGGAATTATATCCAACAGAACTGCCCACAGTATGCAGACTTGAGAAGAAAGATGTGTCCCACTTACACTAGCATCCAAGACAAAATGTATGGCGTGGCTGATAATCTGAGGCAGACGGCTGCCTTTATTAGAGAATCCGAAATCCCAATCGAGTGAGAACGCAGAAGAAAGAGGAAAACTGACGTCATTGCACTCCTGACAGACCCATAGGTGCTCAGTCTCCCTCAATAGATATCAAAGAGTATGCATACTGATGGTTCCAGTGGCTCGCAGATTAAACACACTCCTAACTCTGCCCTCAGGCATCCAGTTCTACTTGTACAACGGGTAGCTCCAAACTGCTTAAATCGCTTGATCGATTCAACATCTATTCTAGTGTCGTCATCCAACAGACAGTTGCGAAGAGACCGAAGAACATCCCCTTATCCATCTTTAACTCCCCA
This sequence comes from Arion vulgaris, assembly GCA_020796225.1. Classification (NCBI taxonomy): domain Eukaryota; kingdom Metazoa; phylum Mollusca; class Gastropoda; order Stylommatophora; family Arionidae; genus Arion; species Arion vulgaris. The sequence goes on along the minus strand of CM036773.1, from coordinate 27,805,909 downwards.
ACAATCGATGCTGTTGATGCACGCCTCGCCGTTCTCTCATGATTACATTATCTTTGTATGATCTGCCTACCACCTTTATTGGGTTCAATGGACGTTTCTATTATTCTTGCACGATGGGGGTGATAGTTATCGTAGGAAATAACAATAAACATGTAATCATTATGGAATATTCCTACAGGTATACTATATTAGCCAATAAGACATTCATAGACCAGGTAAGACATTCATAGACCAGGTAAGACATTCATAGACGAGGTACGACATTCATAGACCAGAAAAGACATTCATAGACCAGGAAAGACATTCATAGACCAGGTAAGACATTCATAGACCAGGTAAACATTCATAGACCAGGTAAGACATTCATAGACGAGGTACGACATTCATAGACCAGGAAAGACATTCATAGACCAGGAAAGACATTCATAGACCAGGTAAGACATTCATAGACCAGGTAAACATTCATAGACCAGGTAAGACATTCATAGACCAGGTAAGACATTCATAGACCAGGTACGACATTCATAGACCAGGTAAGACATTCATAGACCAGGTAAACATTCATAGACCAGGTAAGACATTCATAGACCAGGTAAGACATTCATAGACCATGTACGACATTCATAGACCAGGTAAGACATTCATAGACCAGAAAAGACATTCATAGACCAGGTAAGACATTCATAGACCATGTACGACATTCATAGACCAGGTAAGACATTCATAGACCAGAAAAGACATTCATAGACCAGGAAAGGCCTTCGACAGAGTCAATAGAAACAAACTATGAGATTTAGCCTGTGCCACTGAAGAAAGGCGGACATGACGACAGAGCATCTACTGCAAGACTGTCCACTGATAGAACGTCTGAGAAACGAAATCTGGCCAGAAAATACAGAGCTAAATAAAAGATTTGACGGTATCTCTAAACACAACAGTAGAATTTATGGGGAAATCTGGTACATCAGTCTAAGCAGTGATCGTGAGAGAGAGAGAGAGAGAAACTATGGGATTGTCTAAGACAATATGGAATCAGCAAACATTTCATCAATGTCTGCAAGAGTTGATATATCTCATCAAGTTCTGTAAGAGTTGATACATTTCATCAAGTTCTGTAAGAGTTGATACATTTCATCAAGTTCTGTAAGAGTTGATACATTTCATCAAGTTCTGCTAGAGTTGATACATTTCATCAAGTTCTGCTAGAGTTGATACATTTCATCAAGTTCTGTAAGAGTTGATACATTTCATCAAGTTCTGTAAGAGTTGATACATTTCATCAAGTTCTGCTAGAGTTGATACATTTCATCAAGTTCTGCTAGAGTTGATACATTTCATCAAGTTCTGTAAGAGTTTATACATTTCATCAAGTTCTGTAAGAGTTGATACATTTCATCAAGTTCTGTAAGAGTTTATACATTTCATCAAGTTCTGTAAGAGTTTATACATTTCATCAAGTTCTGCTAGAGTTTATACATTTCATCAAGTTCTGTAAGAGTTTATACATTTCATCAAGTTCTGTAAGAGTTTATATATCTCATCAAGTTCTGTAAGAGTTTATACATTTCATCAAGGTCTGCTAGAGTTGATACATTTCATCAAGTTCTGTAAAGGTTTATATATTTCAAATAAAAGTTACATAAGAACAAAAGCCGGAACATAAAAAACATTCATAGCAAACTCAGGAGTTAGGGATGTGTGCTCTCCCCACTACTGTTTATAACATACATGGACAACATAAGTAGAGATGCAGGAATCTTTCTTCTTTCTTTTGTTGTCACACTGCTACCGGTTGTTGCCCAGTGTCGTCACACTGCTACCGGGTTGCTGCCCAGTGTCGTCACACTGCTACCGGGTTGTTGCCCAGTGTCGTCACTCTGCTACCGGGTTGTTGCCCAGTGTCGTCACACTGCTACCATGTTGTTGCCCAGTGTCGTGGTTTTCTGTTTTTGTCTTGCGCTGTTCTGGTGGCTTGTGTGATAGTTATTTTTTCACTTTCACAGGATTCTGCTACACCATCTAACCATCTTTTCCGTGGTCTTCCTCTTGCCTTCTTTCCGATGTTCTGTTGTAGAAGACTATGTATACTGTGGAGTTTGGATGCATTCTTATTAAGTGGCCAAACCACTTCATTCTTTGTTTCTCTATGTAATTCAAGCACGGTTTGTGCCAACTTTCTTTCTTATGCTGATGTTAGTGATTCTGTCTTTTCTTGTGTTGTTGGTAACTTTTCGCAGGCAACGCATTTCACATGTAGTTATTTTTTGTGACTGCGCTTTGCTCAATGTCCATGTTTGGCTCTGGTAACACAAAGTAGGTATAAAAATGATGTTGATAATCTGTTGCTTAGCTGCCTGTGAAATTTTTGGGTGCCTTAATAATGGGGCTAGTTGGTAGGTTACATCATTTGCTTTTTGCACTCTAATCTCTATCGCTCTATCTAGTCTTCCGTCTTCTGTGAATATGCTTCCTAAGTGATGCAGGAATAGAGGAAGAAAATAATATTTCAGAACTTTTATTTGCAGATGACCAAGTACTGATTGCAGAAAACGAAAAATCTCTCCATAAATATTTGAGATTAGTTAACATCAAGGGTGAGGAGTACATGAAAATAAATATAATAAAGACAGAGACAATGGCAATAAGTAGACAACCAGAAAGCCTTACAATAAAACTTCAGAACGTAGACTTAAAACAAACAATTGCGGCCAAATACTTAGGTGCAATTTTCACAGCAGCTAGAAGTATCGATAGCGAAATCAGCAATCGTTGCACAAAAGTTAACCAGGTACTGGAACAGTTAACACCACTGTTGTCACATAAAGGGATACCACTAAGAACTAAAGCAGATTTTCTGGTCAACACTATGTTACCAGTGTCAAACATGGCCAATAACAGCAGCTAATGAGCGGAAAATCATAACGACAGAGATGAGGTGTCTTAGAAGAGCTGCAGGTGTGACAATAAGAGACAAAATTAGAAGTGAAGAAATCAGAAGAAGTCTGGATGTGAAACCAGTCATGCAATTCATAAAAGAACAACAGATTAAATAGTTTGAACATCTGACAAGAATGCCCTGGTATCGCCTACCACAGAGAGCCACACAGAAAAAGTGTAATGAGTACAAAGCAAGAGGAAGCCCACGCAAAAGATGGAGCGACGACATTAAGAACCGCTTACAAAGTGCCTTAAAACAAGCACACACAAGATCACTAGCCCCTCCCCGCTCCCCCAACACTTCAATAAAGAAGTAAATGGTGGAAGAGAATAAGAGAAGCCAATAAGAACCATTTCAGTTTTAAGTGCGGATTGTGAACTGTTAAGTATGTCCTTGAACTTGATGAGCTCATCCGCGTCAAGAAATGATTTAGTTCCACTAATATTTCTACAACTCTAGTTTTATATGTTGCTAATGGTTGTCTACATTGATTGAATACAACTACCCTAAAGCTGATAATGAACTGGTTTTGCTGTTGTGATTACAGAGTACATTGTCATGGTAACCGAAGCATGCATTGCTTTCAAACAATAATACACGCGCATTCACGCAGTAAAACAACCAATCAGTGAACGTTGACTCATTAGTACGAGACTTATCTTTCAACTTGCAAGTCCAACTTGTGTTACTAACTTCTTGATATTTTGTGTTTCCGTTATGTACACTTGTTTAAAGAGAATTTCACACTTTTTCTGCTCAAATACAATATCAAATGTATATATATATACAGTAGCGGCTCGGGGTCATTTTTGTTGGTGGGGCCAGACATTTTTTCCGGATAAATCATGGTTTTTGGTTGCTATATTTTAATTTATAAAATAATAAAAACACGTTATACATAATTTTAGTGGGGCCTGGCCCCACTGGCCCTTAATGACGAGCCGCCACTGTATATATATATGTATGGTCTTCTTTTGTTGTTACATGTGGTCAATAAGGATGAAGTGGTCTCTCCATTTATGCCTAGCCTAGGCGCTGCAGATGATATGGCGAATGTGTCTTGCCCATTTTGCGCAAACCTCCTCTGTACCCTACTGTTTCATCCAAAGAAAATGCACAGTCCATACGTCTGGAATCAAGTAGGGTTTGCAGGAGATGCTAGAAGATTGAATGGACTACACACATAACCATCAACTACCTTAGGGTTTTTCCCTCCAGATTTGTGGTCAAGGTTCTCAGTGTAGGTGAGATCATGTTCCTAGTCTTACTGGAGACGGACAATAAAAAGGTTTGTCCTCTGTTCAAGTTGAGCACGCAAAAGAACCAAGAACCCCTGGCAGTTCAAAATCGAGAAGAGCAGGCTGGAAAGTCGCTGCACTGTCAAAATTAATTATAAAGATTAACCAATAAAATTCCTACACAACTATTTTGAACATATTCTAATTACATCGAAGATCCTCGCCGGTGCTATGAATTTCGTGCACTGCTGCTGTGATCTTTCTATGTAAGAAAGAAATCGGAGCACATATGGTTACGCACCGAAGTGCAATGATGATAGTCCTATCAATAAATCAATCAAAATTGAAGAAGAAGAACTTATTAGAAAAGAAAAAGAGAAATAAGAAAATGATGGGGATGATGGCAGTGACCTACCAGCTGGCACCATTACTACAACACCCAAAGATCAAGATGGCAGTGACCTACCAGCTGGCACCATTACTACAACACCCAAAGATCAAGATGGCAGCGACCTACCAGCTGGCCCCATTACTACAACACCCAAAGATCAAGATGACAGCGACCTACCAGATGGCACCATTACTACAACACCCAAAGATCAAGATGGCAGTGACCTACCAGCTGGCACCATTACTACAACACCCAAAGATCAAGATGACAGCGACCTACCAGCTGGCACCATTACTACAACACCCAAAGATCAAGATGGAAGTGAAAAGTCAGATGATAAAAGTATTTTCCTACCAACACTTTGTTACCAGTGCCAAACTTGGTCTCTGACAGCAACACACCACAGAAAGCTCATCACATGGGAAATGAAATGCTTGAGGAAGGCAGTGAGGGTCACCAGGAAAGATGAAACTACGAAACGAGGACATCAGAAACAGAGTAGGCATAACTTCATGCACCGAATACATTGAAAGACAACAAATGCAGTGGTTTGGACCTTTATTGAGAATGAAATACAACCACCCACCAATAACAGCATACAAAAAAACGAGATCAGATAATAGAGTCAAGGGAAGACCAAGAAAAAGATGGATAAACAATATCAAGACCACATTAAATAAACACGGATATAACACAACAAGGGCGACTCATCTAGCTCTAGAACACAAATTATAGCTCTTATCCCAACGTTTAACGGTAAGAGTGGACAACCAATTCCATAAAAAGCCGATGACGAAGGATTCACTTTATTGCACCGGGTTTATCCCATATGGCTCGGTCCCTCTCCGCAGAAATGGCATGCCACCTGCTGAGAGTATTGCACAAATCACGAACTCCGTAGCTCCAGCAAGAATCCTAGAGGTCTCTGGAAAAAATGCAGTCGTGAACAGAACGGCGGGGTCCGGATTCGAACCCACGACCTTGGACTCCAATTGCACAATGCACCTGCAGAAAGACAATAGACAATACATGTTAAAGAAAAAGAAGCAGTGAAAATGAAGAAGATGACATTGACGAAGAAGAAATAATAGAAGAAGATGGACACACACACACACAAAAATGAATGAATTGTAGAAAATGTTTACTTGAAGATGATTTATATACATATACACATAAGGTCGGCCACGCAAAAGATGGACCTCAGAGATGACAGAGGCGACGAAAGACACTATCTACGAAGCGCATACAAGGGCCCGTTTTAGTAATCTCTTCTTGACCTGACGCTGTGAGGCAAACAGGATTTGAGAACAGAAAGAAGAAGAAGAAGAAGACAGAAAGGGACATATTTATATCCAGGAACTATGGGCACATAGATTGTGTGATTCGTTTCACCTTTGAACCAGTCATATTCCTACGCAGACTTGACCCGCTTCAACAATTTCACATAAAGCAAGTTAAACGTTGGGTAAATGTAATTAGACTTTCTCAATCACTGCTCACAGACTCACACGCACACACCAGGGCCCACACAATGTTTGCTCACGTCATCACTACTCACAAACTCACACGCACACAACAGGCCCTACTCAATGTTTGCTCTTGTCTACCGTTTGGATTACATGTTTAGAAATTGATTACAAAATCCAGTAAGGTTGATCTCGCGTTGTTCCAGCAAGCAAATCATCCTATATAAACTCAGCATTTAGTTGACTACACTTTCGTTAATCGTCTAACGTCCTTTTCAATTGTTCCTTGTTAAATTGCAACTCGTTAAATCTAAACGTGTACCAAGTGACGTCCATCGTTTCAGAATATATGTACATATGTTAGTTTGCATAGACTACTTTTGTGTTTCTTTCGCTGTATCGCCACGAATTGTTTTAGAAATGTATTTTGTGTTTAAATGGAGACTTCCGTTCTGGTTTAATGTCCCTCCTTCATAACAACCAGTTGCCTCATTGATTTCGCCCCCTCAGCGCCGATGCAACACAGATGTCTCTTTCTTCTGTTTCCGTAAGACTTTTTCTTTTACAGCAATTATTTGTCGGCACATTTTCCAGCTGTCAACATTGACGGCAGGAATAAACTTAGAAAGGAAGTCAAACACTCGTGTTTTACAAAATTAGGAAAGTCAAAATATGAAATTTTTAAATAAAACTGAAAATATATTGCAACAGTTACATGTGAGCGTTATTTTATTGTTGTCTTTTATCTTTCCCCAGGTAGATGATAGAATTGGTTGTCCACTCTTGCCGTTAAGTGTAGGCATGGGAGCTTTAATTTGCGTTCTAGGGTCAGATGAGTCATCCTTGTTGTGTTATATAACACATTTTATGTGTGGTCTTTATAGTGTCTATCCATCTTTTTATTGGTCTTCCCTTGGTTCTAGTACCTGATCTCTTTTTATTGTATGCTGTTATTGGTGGTTGGTTGTATTCCCTTCTCATTAAATGTCCAAACCACTGCTTTTGTGTTGCTACATTAGCGACGGTCATATGCATTTTATGAGGAGCATGTTTCTTTTTGTGGCGTTACGCGGCTGTTTCATTCTGGAATTAGTTCACATAGGAAACGTTTCACAGTTGTTGGCATTTCGTGTGATATTCATTGGCACAGGAACGGAGCAATTATGGGGTGACCCGTTGCAGTGAAGTTGGAACCGTACTTATGAACAATTATGAACAATTATGACCACTGTTGTCTTTCGAAGTATTCGGTGCATGAAGTTATGCCCACTCTGCTTCTGATGTCCTCGTTTCGAGTTTATCTTTCCTAGTGACCCCCACTGCCTTCCTCAAGCATTTCATTTCACATGTGTTGATCTTTAGTGTTATTATACAGTAGTCAATCGTGGGAAATAAATTTCTGAACAATATTATCAGTTTTTCATGTTGCGAGTTCTTGTATTTCTGAACAATATTATCAGTTTTTCATGTTACGAGTTCTTGTATTTCTGAACAATATTATCAGTTTTTGATGTTGTATTTTGTATTTCAGAATACTATTATGTTATTGTCAGCTCAATATCTTAATTTTTTCCCTTCAGTTTGTTATTATTAAATATACGTTTACTTCAGATTTCAGAAAGTGCTAGAAGTATAACTTCTCATGAAAATCTACAATGTAGATGTTAGAGAAGCATAAAAAGAGAGAGAAAAGAGAGAGATAGAGAAAGAGAAAGCGCAAAAATATATAGATAAAGAGAACCAGCGAGAAAGCGATGTAATAAGAGAGAGACAGAGAGAGAAAGAGAGAGGGAGAGAAAGAGAGAAGAGGGAGAGAGGCGAGAGACAGAAAGAGAGAGGGGAGAGGGAGAGAGGGGAGAGAGAGGAGAGAGAGGAGAGAGAGAGAGGAGAGAGAGGGGAGAGAGAGAGAGAGAGGGAAGGAGAGAGGGGAAGAGAGAGGGAAGAGAGAGAGAGAGACAGAGAGAGAGGGAAGAGAGAGAGGAAGAGAGAGAGAGAGGGGAAAGAGAGAGAGGGAGAGAGACAGAGAGAGAGGGAAGAGAGAGAGGGAAGAGAGAGAGGAGAGAGACAGAGAAAGAGAGAGGAAGAGAGAGAGGGAGAGAGACAGAGAGAGAGGGAAAGAGAGAGAGGAGAGAGAAGAGAGAGAGAGAGAGAGGAAGAGAGACAAGAGAGAAGAGAGGGGAAGAGAGAGAGGAGAGAGACAGAGAGAGGGGAAGAGAGAGAGGGAGAGAGCAGAGAAAGAGAGAGGGGAGAGAGGGAGGAGAGAGAGGAGAGAGGAGAGAGAATGATATACGTTAAAAATAATGTAAAGAAATATGAAGCGTTAGTAGAATGCTGGGAATATGAAGATAAGATCAGCATAACAATGAAGACACCAGGAAAAAGAAAGTGGGTACAACATCAGTACTGAACTTCATCAAGAAACAACAAATTAAATAGTTCGGATATATAAGCAGATTATCAACAGACAGTGCACCTCAAAGAGCAATACTACTTCGACACAGTGGATATAAAACAAAAAGCCGTCCCTGCAAAATGTATACCTCAGAGATAACAGAGGTAGGAAATGACACTATTTATGAAGCTCACAAAAAAGACCGTACCAGAAACCTCTCCTTTTTCTTCTTTGCGTTCGTTCTTTACGACCAATTTTAATCACTCTTTGTGATATGTTTGATCTTTGCCAAGAACGTGTATACGTTGCACATTGGTTTGGAGGCCCCTAAACGCATAGACTTCTACACGTTTAGGACATGTGCATCCGATTTCAGCCGAACCTCTTTAGTAGCCTCTTACGACATGCGTGTAGGTAACAGTAGTTCTATTCTTTACACCTATTCTAAGGCAGTTAATGTTTAAGTGTGTATCCCTTGCCATCTTCTGGCATCTCCTGCATACCCTGCTTGATTTCAAACGTATAGACTTTGTTTTTCCTTTGGATGAAACCGTAGGATAGAGAGGGGGTTTGTGAAAAATGGGCAAGGCACATTCCCCATATCAGCTGCCCAGGCTAGGCACAAAGAGAGAAATACTGCAACGTGCAAACCTGCCTTCCATCATGGGCATGCTCAGCAGTAGACGACTAAGATTTGTTGGGGCATATGAGAAGACTGGAAACTTATCGCATACGAAAACAAATGTTGTTCTGTGGGCTTTCGGAGGGGAAGAGGCGCCAGGGCAGACCACTGCTCAGATGTAAAGATGTCTGCAGGGCCTCAGTGGGAAACTTTTCTATAGGTCCCAGCACATGGGAAGGACTAGCTGATGACAGATTTGTGTGAAAAGCCAAATTACGAAAGGGCGCAGAGTCTTTTGAGAAGAGACTTATGTACGAGCTGAACAACAAGAGAGAAAAGCGAAAAATCAGAAGTTGTCACAATAAAATACTTGCCAATTGACCGTCTGTAAAGACGAAAAAGGCCATATATTCTTTACACCTCAAATTTGGGCCCCGGTAACCACTCTGGCGGAAACCTCTTCTTATCCTGACGCTGTAAGACAAAACATAATTAAAGAAAAGAATTAAAAAAAAAGAAGAGGAAAGAAATAAAGAAATCACGTGAGATAACACTAAGATAAATGACTATTTAAATAAGGATGAAGAAATGAAGTAAACTTAAAGAAGCTAAAACTGACTAACAACATTTTAAATTATAAACACTAGACTCAGACAGAATCTTTGCCAAGTTTCAAATTGGATCTCTCAAGATTTGAATCTTTACAACGTTTCCACTAAGACGATCTAGTCTTCAATAGTTTGAAAAGACTGGACTGGTCCGGAAAGTGGGAAAGAAAATTGTTTTCTAGTAATGTTAATGGAGAATGGCTTCGTTTATGTAGGAATCCTGTATTATGATAAAAATCTATTTGATGACAATGAAAGCCTTCACGCAAAAATAATATTTAACGTCTTGACTGCGCCAAAATTTATATAGGATGAACGAAAAAAATGCATTCATTTTTTCATTTATTAATTCTTTGAACAATTCCTCTTTTCTCTTCTTTTCGTTTGAAATTGGAAAGCTATTGATCCCAGAGTGGAAGACCTAGGAGAGGTATACCAAGATAAACTGATGACGTTTGAAAGTGGAAAGCTATTGATCACAGAGTGGAAGAACTAGGAGAAGTATACCAAGATAAAGATGACGTTTGAGATTGGAAAGCTATTGATCACAGAGTGGAAGACCTAGGAGAGGTATACCAAGATAAACTGATGACGTTTGAAAGTGGAAAGCTATTGATCACAGAGTGGAAGACCTAGGAGAGGTATACCAAGATAAACTGATGACGTTTGAAAGTGGAAAGCTATTGATCCCAGAGTGGAAGACCTAGGAGAGGTATACCAAGATAAACTGATGACGTTTGAGATTGGAAAGCTATTGATCCCAGAGTGGAAGAACTAGGAGAAGTATACCAAGATAAACTGATGACGTTTGAGATTGGAAAGCTATTGATCACAGAGTGGAAGACCTAGGAGAGGTATACCAAGATAAACTGATGACGTTTGAAAGTGGAAAGCTATTGATCCCAGAGTGGAAGAACTAGGAGAGGTATACCAAGATAAACTGATGACGTTTGAAATTGGAAAGCTATTGATCACAGAGTGGAAGACCTAGGAGAGGTATACCAAGATAAACTGATGACGTTTGAAATTGGAAAGCTATTGATCACAGAGTGGAAGACCTAGGAGAGGTATACCAAGATAAACTGATGACGTTTGTAAACAAAATTGAAATGAGAACAATAGAACGATCATGAAATATATTATTTTGGTAATCTTGTTGTATGGATTGTTCTTGTTGCTGCTATACCAGATGCCGCTAGGTGTTATCTGTTATTAGTTATATAAGGACTATCATCATAGCACTCCGGACTTGTCCATATCTGTTCCGGTCTCCGCCTTAACATATCCAGCAGCGTCTAGCGGTCCAACACGCATGTTCGATGTTGATTTATCAAACTTTCTGCATATTTGTTACGCCTTTCTATTCGGGCTGTACAAATATCGACACCCACCTCTCGCAATCTGGTCAACAAGTGGGTGTCACAGCCGTGAAACTCATCTGTTCGGAAAGATTCAATACACCATGTGGCCAATTTGTATGAGAATATGTTTGGTAGTTTTTTTTCTGTGAATTTAAAAAAAAGACTACCCTAGTTCTGGGTGGGTCTCCCGCCTTAAGAATGTCGTTTCGGTCCAGATCAGCTCATTCATTAACCTTGCCTTGCGTGCCCAGGGACAAAAGGAAGATGCTTTCTTTGATCCCTGTTTGTACCAGTACCTCCATCCAGTTATGTCTTACCATTCCTATTTTAGGGCAGTTAAGGATGTATTTTTTTTGACTGTAAATGTTATGTCTGCCGTTAAAGAAGTCTGTATTTCTTTCCTTCGGTTATATCATTTTCTTGACGAAGGCCTTTTGATCGAAACGTCGCTGTATATTGTTGTTGTACTTCGTAAAACTACAGTACTTTGTTTTTACATGTTTCGCCATTGTTTCGACTTTACGAATCACACTCATGGAATCACTGAGTATGAAAACACGAGCGTGGTAATGAGATACCAACCACGTTACCGTCTCTGTAACCAGCCTCATCTCCTTTGAAAAACTACAGGGTGTTCAAGATAAGTGCAGCCCGTGAATAGAGCTAATCTGGCATATATGTATGGAAATGAGAAGGTTCAGTTATGACGTAGTATAGGTCAAGGTTGTGTGACGGTGTGTAATTGTAGTGCGGGAAGGGGCGATGAACAAATGTGACGTAGGACGAGCTAGTCAGAACAGGTTTAAATAGTAAATAAACACAACTCAATTTGTACATGGCAACTTTCGAATTGTCAATGGGGCTGCAATTATCTTGAACACCCTGTATTTGTCGCTCTATAAAGACTGTTTGACAAGAGATTTTGTCAGCCTTTTTCTAAGAACACACAAATAAGAATAAAAATAAGCCCATTCTCTCTCTCTCTCTCTCTCTCTCTCTCTCTCTCCTCGATCACAGACCATTCAAAAACGCAGTCATCAATAAATTATTCACAAAACGATTGCTTAACATAATGGTAGCATAAATGATGTAATTTTAACATCAAAATCACATTATATATGTTTCTTAATGTCTTCGCTTGTCAAATACGACAAAAATGTAGAAATTGAGTTTACCGTGAACCGTACAAATGAAGAATTGATAGCTGGAAACGAGTAGGGCCGATTACTGGGATACACACAAACACAGTTATAGCTGGGTATTTTGAAGATAATGAAAGACCAGTAAATCATATTAGCAAATTTATGCTGTGACTTGATACCGACAAAGTCATAAACAGAGATCAAGAGATGAGTAATGAGATGAAGACACACAATATGATCCATAAGCTACTAATCTTCTTCTCTTATTAAGTCAGAGGTCAGGTTTGGAATAAACAATGACAAAATAATGGAAACGGAGAGATTGCTCAAAGATTCTGCATCTAATGAGAGTCGTTAGGTATTTATTATCTAACTATATATGATATGTCTGGCGTATAGAAAGTCTGAATTTCTTCACTTCTAATATATCCTTTGCTTGATAAAGGTATTTTGGTAGAAACGGCTCTGTATATTGTTTTTGCACTACGTAAAACAATTGACGTGGGGGCCGAAGTGGGCGTATGTAGCTTAAGCGGTAGTGAGCTCGCTCGCAGACCAAGCGTACCTGGTTCAAAATCCGCGGTGGGCAAGTTTGGAAGCAAATTCGTTTCCGTGGCATTTTTACAAAAAGGTAAAAATAGACTTCACCATTCAGAAGTTAAAGTTAGTTGTATATCATTTACAGTACTTTGTGAATCAACCTCAGCTTTTAACGCTGTTTGTGATTTTTCTAGGCATTATTACGTTCAGTAGTTTGCCCTTTCTCTCTGAACAGGTGAGGTCATCGTCCTTTTGTAAAAATCCACGCGAAACAATTTGCAACAAATTGTCCGCAGCGTGATTCGAACTCAGAACGTCGGGGTTAATAGACCTCAGAAAGCAATGACAAACTACTGAACGTATAAGTGGTTCCAAAAATGAACGACTCGTTTAAGGTGGTTGATGGCTACGTCCTGTAAAGGATATACCATAATTTCCATTCACTTTCTAAAACTACAGTACTTTGATTGTAAGTGTTTTACCAATGCATCTAATAACAGCGATATTGACAAGTTTAGTTGTGAAAATAAATAGTGGCTGTTTTATAACCAGGAAACAGTATAACACGGTAGATGTGGATCTACAATGTGGAGTTTTTCTGTATACAAAATTGTTCCAGTAGCCAATATTTACAGATGTTTGTGTATGGATGTTCCCTCTGTGGTTGGATATAGGCTGGAATGATGCTGCCTAGACCTGAGGATCTTCTTCTTTCTTTATTGTCGCCCCGTTGTTACCGGATCAGTGCATATTGTGGGGACAAATGTTATATTTATGTAACTTATGGGGACAAATGTTATACTTTTGTAACTTATGGGGACAAATGTGATACTTATGGGGACAAATGTGATACTTATGGGGACAAATGTGATACTTATGGGGACAAATGTGATACTTATGGGGACAAATGTGATACTTATGGGGACAAACGTGATACTTCTGGGGACAAATGTGATACTTATAGGGACAATTGTTATACTTTTGTAACTTATGAGGACAAATGTTATACTTATGGGGACACATTAAACACTGAACCATAATGCAGGTACAGCAATTTAAATACATCATGCCCGCCTTCCCAGCGTGTTTGTAGCGTGTTGGACGACGGGTAACAAGCACCCTGTGGCTGCGGTTCAATTCCACGGGCTGGCAGAAAAGCCACAGGTTCTCCAGATATACAGTGTTCGTTGCACCGAACCGAAGGGTAACGATGTCCTTGGCACCGAGCCGAAGAGTTGAAAGCTCAAGTGCTTCTGGATCGGGAAAAGATATACCTCAGAGTCCTGGTAACATCAGATGGCAGATGCAGATCAGAAATAAAAGTAGAATAGTGCAGACGAAAGCATCGTTCCAGAAAATGAGAAATATTATATGCAACAAATAATTGCCAATTGAGATCAGAATGAGAGCTATACAGTGCTACATAGAACCAATACTGACATGCGGGTGCGAGTCTGAAAGTCATACAGTGCTACATAGAACCAATACTGACATGCGGATGCGAGTCTGAGAGTTATACAGTGCTACATAGAACCAATACTGACATACGGATGCGAGTCTGAGAGTCATACAGTGCTACATAGAACCAATACTGACATACAGATGCGAGTCTGAGAGTTATACAGTGCTACATAGAACCAATACTGACATACGGATGCAAGTCTGAGAGTTATACAGTGCTACATAGAACCAATAATGACATACGGATGCAAGTCTGAGAGTTATACAGTGCTACATAGAACCAATACTGACATACGGATGCAAGTCTGAGAGTTATACAGTGCTACATAGAACCAATACTGACATACGGATGCAAGTCTGAGAGTTATACAGTGCTACATAGAACCAATACTGACATACGGATGCAAGTCTGAGAGTTATACAGTGCTACATAGAACCAATAATGACATACGGATGCGAGTCAAGGACAATAACCAACCAGATAGAAAAATCTTTGAGGGGCACAGAGATATGGTTTGACAGAAGAATGATAAGAATCCCATGGACTGCTAAAATGACTAATGTGGAGGTATTGAATAAGGTTAAGATACAGAGAAAGCTTATCATCAATATAAGAAAGAGGCAGTCATCAATTTTCGGGTATGTGATGAGGAGGGGAGGTTTAGAACACATTATGACAACCAGTAAAATCGAGAGATCACGTGACAGAAGAAGATAGAGAGAGAAAATTTTAGATAGCTTCACTTCCTGGCCCGGAAGAGCGTCAACATGATGATAGTTTTTTCTGCGCAGAGGGTCTCAGATAGTATGATAGGGTTACAAACGAGGGACTTGTGGAGAAAACAAGACAGATTCCAGTGAACCAAGAGATTTAAAAAAGACGCTGGCGCTGGATAGGACACACTTTGCGAAAACCTGAGGTGAGTATAACAAGAAGGGTCCTTTCCTGGAACCCGCAGGGACAGCTAAAGAAGGGGAGACCGAGGAATACAAGAAGACGAGATTTGGAGGCAGAGATCAACAATATAAAGAAGAGCTGCAGGGAGCTGCAAGAGATAGCTAGAGATAGGAAGACTTTGCATAAGTTGGTTGAGGGCCTATGCCCCAACCCGGCTAAAAGGCAGAGAGAAGACACACACACTCATCAGAGAGAGAGAGAGGAGAGAGAGAGAGTATATCCACTTATTGCTTATTCGATTTCGCCTAACGTTAGAATCTAGAGACAAGGGATACAATTCATGTAAGATCTAGCCATAGAATATTAACTTGGTTGTCTAACTTTATAATAATAATAATAAAGCCCATAACCCGTTAGGGTCGTAGAAGTCACTGTGGAGACATCAGCACAAAGAGCAACGCCATGAATCTCTGTCTTCAACTTGTCGGGCGAGTGTGAAGAAACTCTGCCCCGACCAGCTCTTGATGTTGTCAAACCAGGATTTTCTCTACCCTCCTTTCCTTCTTCTACCCTCAACTGTTCTCTGTAGGATAGTCGTCTTTGAGAGTGAACCATGTCTCATCACATACTTTCTTCCACTCTCAACGGTTTCCTGTAGGATAGTCTTAGAGAGTGAGCTATGTCTCATCACATACTTTCTTCCACCCTCAACTGTTTCCTGTAGGATAGTCTTAGAGAGTAAGCTATGTCTCATCACATACTTTCTTCCACCCTCAACTGTTCCCTATAGGATAGTCTTAGAGAGTAAGCTATGTCTCATCACATACTTTCTTCCACCCTCAACTGTTCCCTGTAGGATAGTCTTAGAGAGTAAGATATGTCTCATCACATACTTTCTTCCACCCTCAACTGTTCCATGTAGGATAGTCTTAGAGAGTAAGCTATGTCTCATCACATACTTTCTTCCACTCTCAACTGTTTCCTGTAGGATAGTCTTAGAGAGTGAGCTATGTCTCATCACATACTTTCTTCCACCCTCAACTGTTTCCTGTAGGATAGTCTTAGAGAGTAAGCTATGTCTCATCACATACTTTCTTCCACCCTCAACTGTTTCCTGTAGGATAGTCTTAGAGAGTGAGCTATGTCTCATCACATACTTTCTTCCACCCTCAACTGTTTCCTGTAGGATAGTCTTAGAGAGTGAGCTATGTCTCATCACATACTTTCTTCCACCCTCAACTGTTCCCTGTAGGATAGTCTTAGAGAGTGAGCTATGTCTCATCACATACTTTCTTCCACCCTCAACTGTTCCATGTAGGATAGTCTTAGAGAGTGAGCTATGTCTCATCACATGCCCGAACCACGCAAGTTTATGCCGTTTCACTTTATTGTTTATCTTCGTATCAAAGATGAGACACGTGATCGAGTAAATCTCATAAATCAGAGAAGGCACGCCTGTATGGAGGGGAACACTGATAACAAGGAAAGCAGGCTTTCACGCATAATTCAGTAAGAAATGACATACCAGTACCAACATCAATACTGAACTTTATAAAAAAAAAAGCAACAAATTAAATAGTTCTAATCTTTCGCCTAAGAACAGGACACAGCAGGATCAACCATCACATGCACAGAATAAAGCCTGCTCAAACTGCACAGTGTGCATGCCAGACAGAAACACAGACTCCAGAGCACATCCTGCAATCATGTCCATCATACATACACCAACGAAATGAAACATGCCCTCATGAACAAAGCTTACAGACCAAGCTATGGGAACTCTCGAAGAACTCCAACTGACATGCAGCTTCATAGAGGCAACCCATCTCATGATTTAGACGAGCATACGAAACCGAACACAAAGAAGAAGAAGAAATAGTTCTGCCACATAAGCAGATTACCAACAACAAGTGCACCACAGAGAGCAATGTTGCTCCGATACAGTGGATACAAAGCAAAATGCCGACCACGCAAATGGTGGACCTCAGAGATAACAGAGGCGACGAAAGACACTATTTATGACACGTGCACGCCCGAGTGGTTACCGGGGCCCAAATTAGGGTGTAAAGAATAGAACCACTGTTACCTGCCACGCATGTCGTAAAGGCGACTAAGGAGGTTTGGCTCAAATCGGATGCACATGTCCTAAACGTGTAGAAGTCTATGCGTTTAGGGGTCTACAAACCAATGTGCAACGTATACACGTTCTTGGCAAAGATCAAACATATCACAAAGAGTGATTAAAATTGGTCGTAAAGAACGAACACAAACAAGCAGGAAGAGGACATGTGCATCCGATTTCAGCCAAACTTCCTTAGTCGCCTCTTACGACATGCGTGGCAGGTAACAGTTGTTCCATTCTTTATACCCCAAGTTTGGGCCCCGTAACCACTCGGTGAATTTTAAAATGAATTCGTCTACATACAACAATACTGGAATGCGAGGACACGCGACGGTTGTGCTCTTATTTCCTATAATATTTACCTGAGCCCGCAGGCCGTATGGTTATCGGAGGCTATGATCTATCTTACACAATAAAGTGTAATGATTGTGGATTTGGCTTCTCTGTAAGATATTGGATGACTGGGTTGCTCCCCTCGGCTACTATCTCTGGAAAGCGCACCAGCTCTCTCATTTCTTGTGATTCCACAATGCGCAGGTATCCACTGAAGAGAAACAGGATTTGTGTCCCGATATCTTTCTTACACAGTTTTCAGCGGCAGGGCACGAGCTCCGTAGCATCGGTATTGGTCACTGGTACTATTTTGAAGATGGTGAACATTCTGCATGATTATTTTAATAATTTTACTGTATTTTACTCAGGCAGCAGCTTTGCAGCCTACTCTACCCATTTTCAACTACCAAGATTTATTTTACGCGCTCAACTTGAACATAGAACCAACACTTCATGGTCCATCTCCTATAGGACTAGGCGCTTGATATCCCATACATTGGGTTCAAGAATCTCGGACAAAATATCCCATTAGCTCTACGCATGGAATGAACCACTTCCCTTTACGTCACAGAAACAACCCACACCTCCCCCTCCCCCTCTCCTCACAAACTTTACTATTACTAGAATTAAGTGATAGTCCTAGTTACACTAATAAGGTCAAACGTTGGTCAGCCCTGGCAACAGACACTCTGCACGTGTTTGAAAGAATCCGATTGGCTGTTTTAGTCTGGGTACCGCACATAATTACGATTCTGTCACGCCTACTGGTCGTTAAGCTGAGGGGGATTGTCTCAAAGATGATAAATTATTTCCAATCATCATCATCAGGTGTCGTCTCCACATCGAAGGTTGGTTGCAATGAATCTCCAGCACCCTCTGTCTTTCGCCTTAGTGTTGCACACTGCCAGACTGTAACCTGTCCATTTCTTAAAGTTTTCCTCCCACTTATCTCTCGGTCTTCCTCTTGCTCTTCCCCCTCCCCTCAACTTTCCCTCTAGTAAATGTTTTATCATGGTGTCATGTCTTTTTATGTGCCCAAAATACTTTACTTGTCTGAATTTTATTTCTCTTAATAATTGCTTCTTCAAGCCTAGTTTTCCTAAAACTTGTTTATTTGTCTGTTTTTCTGTCCATGAAACTCTGCCTATTCTTCTATATATCCACATCTCAAATGCATCAATTCTATCTTCTAACTGCTTGTTCATTGTCCATGTTTCGAGCCATACATTAATATAGGATATATATAGCATTTGATCATTCTCATTTTTAGCCTGTTTGTAATTTGTTTGGATGTCAGTAACTTTCTCATACTATTGACATTATCCTTGACCATTCCTATTCTCTTTTTAATTTCTGTTATACATCTGCCATCATCTGTTATACATCTACCATCATCTGTTATACATCTACCATCATCTGTTATACATCTGCCATCATCTGTTATCATCAGATCAAGATATCATCAGATCAAGATATCATCAGATCAAGATATCATCAGATCAAGATATCATCAGATCAAGATATCATCAGACCAAGATATTCCGAATAGAGGATTCATTTATTTTAGCATGAAGGACAGTTCTTTTTCCCCTTTCAACTCCCAACGGAGCACCGGTCTTCAACAAACTTTTTCCAACTCTTCCTCTCTCTTGCCATCCCTTCTCCCGCGCTCTTCTCCAGGCATGTCTATGCCTTCCCCTCTTACTTTTGTGTCTCTGCGTTCTTTAAGGGCTTGTACCCCCCCTTCCCCACCCTTTCCATCTCCCCTATTGGTGCTGAATATTTATTGATCATATTCATTGCTTCGAGAGCCGCGGTAGCGTAGTTGTTAGTGAACTCGCTTCTCAAGGCTGGTGGTCTGGGTTCAGCTCCCGCAGTGCGCGTGGAATTTTCCCGACCGCGACGGCTCTCAGGTCGACCCAGCCTCAACTGGGTACCAGACATGCTCTGGGAAAGTAAAGGCCACATCACCCATCGTGTGTCGACGGTCAATGAAAAATACAGGCCTAACACTGTATTGACCTATATACCACCAGGTATGAAAGGGTTCCTTTTTTTTTACTTTTATTCATTGCTTCCCCTGGGTTTCTTACACAAAAATAAACCCTTCTCCTCATGTCAGATGTCCTACCTCTGCAGCAGTCTTGCTCAAACCATCAGTTAAAACTTGAATCCATCTTTTCCGTGGACTTCCTCCTCTCTCTTCGGTGGGATGACCTCCTTCCAAATGAACATGAATCAACAATGAAGAATTCTTAACGAAGCCGAAACGAATCAAGATTAAAAGGAAAATGAAAGCACAGAATAGTAACAAGAAATAAGAGTGAATATGATGACGAACACAGACTACACATACCGACATACATAGACTACACATACCGACAAACATAGACTACACATACCGACATACATAGACTACACATACCGACAAACACAGACAACACATACCGACAAACACAGACTACACATACCGACAAACATAGAATACACATACCGACATACATAGACTACACATACCGACATACATAGACTACACATACCGACATACATAGACTACACATACCGACATACATAGACTACACATACCGACATACATAGACTACACATACCGACAAACATAGACTACACATACCGACATACATAGACTACACATACCGACATACATAGACTACACATACCGACAAACATAGAATACACATATCGACAAACATAGACTACACATACCGACAAACATAGAATACACATACCGACATACATAGACTACACATACCGACAAACATAGAATACACATACCGACAGACATAGAATACACATACCGACAAACATAGAATACACATACCGACAAACATAGAATACACATACCGACAAACATAGAATACACATACCGACATACATAGACTACACATACCGACATACATAGACTACAAATACCGACAAACACAGACTACACATACCGACAAACATAGACTACACATACCGACATACATAGACTACACATACCGACAAACATAGACTACACATACCGACAAACATAGACTACACATACCGACATACATAGAATACACATACCGACATACATAGAATACACATACCGACATACATAGACTACACATACCGACAAACATAGACTACACATACCGACAAACATAGAATACACATACCGACATACATAGAATACACATACCGACAAACATAGACTACGCATACCGACAAACATAGAATACACATACCGACAAACATAGAATACACATACCGACAAACATAGACTACACATATCGACATACATAGACTACACATACCGACATACATAGACTACACATACCGACAAACATAGACTACACATACCGACATACATAGACTACACATACCGACATACATAGACTACACATACCGACAAACATAGAATACACATATCGACAAACATAGACTACACATACCGACAAACATAGAATACACATACCGACATACATAGACTACACATACCGACAAACATAGAATACACATACCGACAGACATAGAATACACATACCGACAAACATAGAATACACATACCGACAAACATAGAATACACATACCGACAAACATAGAATACACATACCGACATACATAGACTACACATACCGACATACATAGACTACAAATACCAAACAAACACAGACTACACATACCGACAAACATAGACTACACATACCGACATACATAGACTACACATACCGACAAACATAGACTACACATACCAAACAAACATAGACTACACATACCGACATACATAGAATACACATACCGACATACATAGAATACACATACCGACATACATAGACTACACATACCGACAAACATAGACTACACATACCGACAAACATAGAATACACATACCGACATACATAGAATACACATACCGACAAACATAGACTACGCATACCGACAAACATAGAATACACATACCGACAAACATAGAATACACATACCGACAAACATAGACTACACATATCGACATACATAGACTACACATACCGACATACATAGACTACACATATCAACAAACATAGAATAAACATATCGACAAACATAGAAAACATATATCGACAAAGAAAGAAAACGATATGCAAAAACTTCCTCTTCTTTGTCTTTGTTCTTTCAACAAAATTAGCCAATATTTGTGATCTGTATGACGCTTAACAGGAAAACGTTGCTCCCCGGACAGGAAAACGTCGCTCCACGAACAGGAAAACGTCGCTCCCCGGGTCATAGACAGGCTCATCCGGAATAATTTCGGAATAACTGGAAACTCCTTCTCCGAACGCTCCTTAACGACTACCTGTTAAACCATTTTTCTGTGATTTGTATGTGATCTGAGCCTAAGAATTATTGTACGTTGTGTCAGTTATGCGCATACAAGTAGGCCAGCACGTCCGATTTCTGCGACGCATTTTATTTACTAGGGGTAGTTTTCCTAGGCTCCTACCTCAGTCGCCTCTTACGACATGCCATGTAGGTCGCACTGTTACAATTCTGTGCTCCCCATGAGAGCGCAGGCAACACGTGGGCAATAACTGTCAACAAAATGTGATCATTTTGAGAGCACCCCCTAACCGTAGGCTCTGATGTTACATGTCGTTACGTCACATTCACTGAAGCGTGTCAATCAATACTGGCCATGGCTAGTTTTACAGAGCCTTGAACAGTGGTTCCCAATCTGTGTTAACGGATGACCACCAAAATGTCAAGTATTTAATGTACACAAACTTTGAAACAGTTTACTAATTAAACTTATCATATGATCAGATGAGAACTTTGCCGCCGGCAACATATCGGAGGTCACAATTAGAACACGTTGTCATTCTGCGCCTTAGAACAGGACACAGTTGACTCTGCAGCCACATGTCTACAAAATTCAAGATTGGCAATTCAGCCATGTGTACATGTTGACAGGTACATCAAACAGAAGAACACATACTTCAAGACTGCCCCAGGGCGCCCGCAGGAGGCAAAAGGGGGGGCGGGGCACTTCCCCTGGATTGCTGAAAATAGTCAAATAATGTTACTTTCATTACTACTCCTTGTACAAAGTACAAAGAATTTAATGAATGTGCCAGAAACCATACCAGCTCAGCATGGCATCGTGGGTCTCAACAAGAGCTGTTCAAGTTGATCTTCCAGAAGTCCAACTGCAAGTTCAAAACCTGCTCAGTGTAGTAAAACTTCACCGAGGTGATTCCGATAACTATTTCAGGGATATTTTTGAGAAAACAGTACAACTCGCACAGAAAGTGGATATTGAACTGATTATCCCAAGACATTGTGGAAGACAAAAGCATCGAAATAATCCGGGAACCATAAGTGTTGAAGAGTACTTCAGACAAACAGTTTACATTCCATACTTAGATTCTCTAATTAACTCAATGGAGAGTCGATTTTGTGAAGCCAACAGTGCACAATTTAACTTAGCGTTGCTACATCCTTCGAAATTGTGCAAACTGAATCGTCAAACAGTTTAAGGATATAATGTCTACTATTAATCAGGTATACCACATTGGTAATTTTGAAACTGAAGCCTTTGTTGGTTTGTTTTTGGGAAAACGCGAGAATACAAAAGTAGCCAAGATTTCATCGACTTGTTACCTTTTACAAAGTTTTATCCGAGTGTCAGGTATGCCTTACTAGTTTTGCTAACATTACCAGCAACAACATGTACGCTTTTAGATCTACAATGTCAGATGAACGTCTGTCTGGATTGTGCATGTTAAGCGTACACAGAGACAAAGTGAACTGCAACAAAAAGACTTTATGGACAAAATTGTAGATATGTTTGGTAGCGGTAACAGACGACTCCAGTTCTTGTTTAAAGAATACATTTTATTTTAAATTTATGTTGTAATATTTTTGGTTATATACATATATTGTGTTCATAAAAATTTTGTTGCTACAGTATGCCCTTCATTACTACAATGTCCTGTCCGTTCGTTCACCATACAAATACGCTACAGTAAATTAAAACTACATTAAAACATTACTAAAAATATTTTGCCCCCTCCCTAGAAAATTTTCTGCGGGCGCCTCTGCCCCGAATATGATACACTGATGCAAACTCACTGACCGAAAGAAATAACACTCAACAGAAAAGTACACGGACCTCTGTGTGAGCTACAAAAGACAGTGAAGCTTATACAAGAGACAACATTGAATATATAGACAATATTTCAAGCAAACGAAAGAAAGGAAGGATACAAGAGACAGCATTGAATATATAGACAATATTTTAAGTGAACGAAAGAAAGGAAGGATACAAGAGACAACATTGAATATATAGACAATATTTTAAGTGAACGAAAGGACTAACTAAACTTGGAGTCTATGAAAGGAGTTAATTCTTATTTTTCATATTTGTTGGCCTACACGCTCTGATATAACTAAAACAATGTTCTTCCTTAGGTTGAAAGTGGTGTGCCTCGGCTTAAATCCCCTACAGAACAAACACTACATAGTTACTCACTCTTTATTTCTTCTCGCTGCAAATGGAACAGGTCTACAATTACTCTCTCTCTCACTCTTATACTTTTTTTTTTAACCCCGGTTGGGGCATAGGCTCTCAACCACCAGACTACCACACACTTGATAGACAAGGACAGACTACCACATACTTGACAGACAAGGACAGACTATCATCTTCCGACTCAGGATAGGGCTTAACAGACTGTACAAACACCTACACAGACTACGATTGTCTTTATACCCTCTGTGTCCCTGTAGCATCTCTGATCAAACCACGAACATATCCTCCAAGACTGTCCCATGTATGTCCTCACAAGAAAGGAATGCTGGTTCCCACAACTCAACACTACATTCAAAACTTCACGGCACCAGAGATGAGCTCCAGACAAAAATCGACTTCATTAAGAAATCGCGTTTCAGTTTAGTTTCAGTTTGGAACATCTTCATTGCACTCCGGACATGTCCATAGGTGCTCCGATCTCCTTCGCAATATCAGCGTCCAGCGACTGACCGTACCAGTTCTATTTTGATTGATGAGCCTACTCGTATACCTGTTGTACCGTTCAAATCGCGTCTGGTGGTATAGTCATCAAAATAGCGATCGAGAAGAATAATATCTTTACTAATTGACAAGCCTCAGATACTAAATCGCTGGGCAGAACACTTCCGTTCTGTCCTCAACCATCCATCCACTATATGTCATGAAGCCATAGAGCGCATGCCCCAGGTCCCAATCAATGCCAAGCTTGATATTCCACCTACCTTAGCAGAGGTCAAGAAGGCAACAAGCCAGATGTCCAGTGGGAAGGCACCGGGTGCGGACTCAATACCAACCGAAGTATACAAAGAAGGAGGGCCCATGCTGATGCTAAAATTGACAGAGTTATTTACATCCATTTGGTGCAACGAACGTGTGCCACAGGAATTAAAGGATGCCACTATTGTCCACCTGTACAAGCGGAAAGGAAACCGCCAGGCCTGCGATAACCACAGGGGATCTCCCTCCTGTCAATCGCTAGCAAAATACTGGCCAGAGTCCTCCTCAATCGATTAATCGATCACCTGGAACAGGACTTACTCCCTGAGACCCAATGTGGCTTCAGGGCAGGTCGTGGAACAGCAGACATGATATTTGCTGCTCGCCAACTACAGGAGAAATGCCAAGAGCAGCACCGTAACCTCTATATGGTCTTTGTCGATCTGACAAAGGCTTTCGACACGTTTAACAGGGAGGGTCTATGGAAGATCATGGAAAAATGTGGATGCCCAGTGAAATTCATCAAGATCGTTCAACAGTTTCACGAGGGCATGATGGCACGTGTACTTGACGAAGGGAGCTGTCGGAAGCCTTCCATGTCACCAACGGCGTCAAACAGGGATGTGTACTGGCCCCAACACTCTTCAGCATGATGTTTGCTGCCATGCTCACGGATGTCTTTTGGGAAGGCGACGAACATGGGGTAAAGATTAGATACAGGACAGACGGTAACCTATTCAATCTTCGGAGGTTAAAATCCTCCACCAAGGTAAAAGAATCAACTATCTCAAACCTGTTGTTTGCTGATGACTGCGCCCTCGCTACCAACTCTGTGGAAGAAATGCAGACTTACATGGACAAGTTCTCAATGGCCTGTGATAGGTTTGGCCTCACCATTAACACCAAAAAACAGAGGTCATGTTCCAGCCCGCCCTAGAGAACAGTATTACGATCCAGTCATCAACATTAAACACCAGCGTCTCCAGTCAACGGACAACTTTGCTTATCTTGGCAACCTCCTATCCAGATCGGCAAACATAGATTCTGAGGTCCACAATAGGATATCCAAAGCCAGTGCTGCGTTCGGAAGGTTACGTGTCACTGTGTGGGAACGGAAGGGGATAAGCATAGTCACAAAGCTGAAAGTTTACCAGGCCATAGTGCTAACCACGCTGCTGTACACAAGCGAGACATGGACAGTGTATAGCAGACACGGAAGAAAATTAAACCATTTCCACACAAGCTGTCTACGCAGAATACTAAAAATAAACTGGCAGGACAAAATTCCAGACAGCGAAGTCCTCACAAGAGCAAAGATCCCAAGCGTCAACACCCTGTTGCAGAAGGCCCAACTGAGATGGGTCGGTCACGTTACTCGAATGCCTGATAAACGCATCCCAAAACAGTTGATGTATGGCGAGCTTGAAGGGGCAGACGTTTAGCTGGTGGACAGAAAAACGCTTTAAAGACACTCTTAAAGTGTCTCTGAAATGCTTCGATATAGACAATACGTGCTGGGAATCCCTTGCGCAAGATCGCTAAATGTGGCGCTGTAACAACAAAGAGGAACCCGAATAGCTGAGAATCATCGTATTGTTGAGTCACAGAGAAAACGAGCAGCGCGAAAAGACAGAGCACACAACACGCACATGTCTAACCTTGATCATGTATGCCCCACCTGTGGTCGGGGATTCTGTTCTAGGATTGGACTCTACAGTCACCTCCGCACACACCAGAGAGGTGCAACAGTACACGTCTGAGATTGTTGTCATCATCGCTTGCGATGGACGCTATTATTACCGCGTATAGTTAATCTTTGCCTCGAAATCTATTCTCAATGTATTTGTAGACTTTCCTCTCTTTAGTTTCCCATGTCTCAATGTATTTCTTTATTCTAGAATTGCTGCAACAGAACAACACAGGCAAGCCAAGAAGGATCTTCAAGTAAAACTATCAACTCATGAGGACACAATGCCCAAGGATATACAGAGCCTATATTAGCCATTAATGGAAGGAGGGAAGGGTCTCTGTTGTCCGTGCTTGGCGATACGAAGATCTGGACCGTGCCGTTCTGTTCACACGTGCATTGTTTTACATAGACCCCTAGGACTGTTGCTGGAGCTACAGAGTTCGTCATATACTCTTGGAAGGTGGCGTGCCAGTGTGTGGAGAAGGACCTAGCTATATGGTATAAAACCCGGTGCAATGAAGTCAATCCTTCGGTTTTACAAAACCACTTTTTTTTTGTCCGATCAAGAAGCACTTGAGCTTTCAGCTCTTCGACTCGGTGCCACGAACACCGTGAATCTGGGGAACCTGTGGCTTTTCTGCCAGCCCACGGGATTGAACCCGCACTCACAGAGGGCTAGTCACCCGCAGTCCAACGCGCTACGAACACGCTGGGCAGGCGAGCAACCACTTATTAAAACATCACCTAGTTTAAAAGTGTTTTTACAGGCCATCCAAATACCTTTATATCGCTGTGTCCGTTGACTCTACCAGATGGTCTCACCGTTCTAACAGTGGAGGTCGCAAGGCACATCACCCGCACCTTCCTCTCCAATATAAAACGCCTTTCATTGGACACAGAGAGGATTAACAGACTGGGGGTGGGTGGACCATGACGAAAGTTGAGAACGTACAAGTAATCCTAGGTAATATTACAACCTTGACCACTGGTCACTCAGTCCTAGACACGTAACAGCCACGACGGATTGCCGAAGGTATTCTCACTAGTTGAAAAAGTTGAGTAAGCTTGGATCACACAAACTCCAACTCGACACACAGGCACAAAGTTTTGGAATAAGCTACAATAGCAGGTATGAATATTTCAAACAAGAAATTATATTACGTAATTTAGATTGTAATCTCTTTCGGTTAATTACGTTATTTCTGTGAGATAAAATACAAACATGTTACATCTTCTACATCGTTCTCGACAAATATTTCAAACAAGAAATAATGAACAAACAATCAATAAGATCATTGGAAGCCACAGAGATGTGGTTTTACAGAAGAATGTTGAAAATTCCATGGACAGCAAAGAAAACAAATGAGGAGGTTTTAAATCAGGTCTGCACATAAAGAAACCTTATCAAAAGAATACGAATCCGACAATCAAGGTTCTTCGGGCATATAATGTGAAGAGAAGGTTTAGAACATTTGGTGACTACAGTTAAATTCAGGGAAGGAGAGACCGTGGAAGACAGAGGGAGAAGATGTTGGATGGCCTGACATCATGGTTCGACATGTGCCTGAGAGGCAGAGTGAGATGTGTGTTTAATCAGCGAGCCACAGGAATCATCAGTATGCATACTCTTCGATATCTGTTGGGGAAACTGAGCACCTATGGGTCTGCTCGAGTGCAATGACGTCAGTTTAGTAACCAATAACCATGGTTCGACAAAATATCGACGTCAGAACTGATTACATGCACCAAGCAAAGAGAGTTGTGGAGAGACATGATCGTCTACGCCGGCAGGCACGGCACTTGATTGATTGAATTTACATTGTAATCTCTTTCTGTTAATTAAATTATTTCTGTGAGATCATTTAAAATATGTTACTGTTACATCTTCTACATCGTTCTCCACCAAAATCAGGACTTTATAACAAATGAATGTGCTCACCTTTATATATGCTTATATACAACTACTATTATATACTTCTGTGACCGCTCGTGTGTTGCCACGGCTCGCAGGGGAGCAAAGAATAGTAACACTGTAACCTACAAGGCTCGCAGAGGAGCAAATAATAGTAACACGACCTACAAGGCTCGCAGGGGAGCAAAGAATAGTAACACTGTAACCTACAAGGCTCGCAGAGGAGCAAATAATAGTAACACGACCTACAAGGCTCGCAGGGGAGCAAAGAATAGTAACACTGTAACCTACAAGGCTCGCAGAGGAGCAAATAATAATAACACGACCTTCAAAGCTCGCAGGGGAGCAAAGAATAGTAACACTGTAACCTACAAGGCTCGCAGGGGAGCAAAGAATAGTAACACGACCTACAAAGCATGTCGTAAGAGATGACTGGTTCATTAGTAAGCTACCATAGTAAATAAAAAGCGTCGCAGAAATCGAATGTGCTGGCCTACTTGTAGGCGCATAACTGGCCCAACGTACAATCGCTCTTAGGCTCGGATCACAAACAAATCATCATAAAGAGTGGTCGATACGAAGCGTTCGATGATGATGAAGAAGAAGAAGAAGAAGAAGAAAGCTTCTATGATCAGTGTTGACTTTTTGACTTTTTCGTTCCTTTCTTAATTTTATTTTGTAAAGATTTCTGGGACTTTGATTTCTCTCTCTCTCTCCCGATCCCGGACTTTGATTTCAAAACAAGTTAGTCATAAACTTATTAAATAATTAGTTGTGAATAGACTATCTTCCAACGCTCCATATCAACCACTTGTTAACCACTCTTTGTGATTTGTATGTGATCTGAGCCTAAGAGCGATTGTACGTTGTACCAGTTATGAGCCTTAAAGTAGGCTAGTACATCCGATTTCAGCGACGATTTTTGTTTACTAGGGTAGCTTCCCTCCTCCCCTACCTCAGTCGCCTCTTACGACATGCCTTGTAGGTCACAGTGTTACTATTCTTTGCTCCCTTG
Source organism: Arion vulgaris (assembly GCA_020796225.1). Taxonomy (NCBI): domain Eukaryota; kingdom Metazoa; phylum Mollusca; class Gastropoda; order Stylommatophora; family Arionidae; genus Arion; species Arion vulgaris. The sequence continues at coordinate 27,776,531 of CM036773.1, read as the reverse complement.
TGAGCCCGTCAACAGACAGGTGAATTTATGTTCCAAAATAAGACATCAGCAGAAATGAAATATAAATTTCACTATTTATCGTGTGGTTGAACTTCTAGGTTGACTATAGATGAACAACACTAACCCATATCTTCTTCTTTGCGTTCGCTCTTTACGACCAATTTTAATCACTCTTTGTAATATGTTTGATCTTTGCCAAGAATGTGTATACGTTGCACATTGGTTTGGTAGGTCCCTAAACGCATAGACTTCTACACGTTTAGGACATGTGCATCCGATTTCAGCCAAACATCCTTAGTCGCCTCTTACGACATGCCTGGCAGGTAACAGTGGTTGTATTCTTTACACCCCAAATTTGGGCCCGGCAACCACTCGGGCGACCCACATCTTATATAAATACTTTCAAGTGTGGTTTCTACTGTTTGTGAACATTTTAGGTTATCCGTCTGTATCTATTTGTAGAAACCAAGAAAAAGATGGATAGACAATATCAAGACCACACTAAATAAACACGAATATAACACAAGGGCGACTCATATGGCTTTAAAACACAAACTAAAACTCCCGCCACTACGCTTAACAGCAAGAGTAGACAACCAACTCCATCATATACCCGGGGAAAGAAAATAGACAGTCCTGTTGGATAATATGCACACACTTGACCTACATTAGGATGTGTCTGTCCTACATGAAGTAATGACCTAAGAGAAGTGTAATGATGAAGTAATGACCTAAGAGAAGTGTAATGATGAAGTAATGACCTAAGAGATGTGTAATGATGAAGTAATGACCTAAGAGATGTGTAATGTACTCACGTTCCCAACACAGACCACACATATCACGAGGGATTAACTTGGTTGATTTTTTTCTTTTTCCCGATCCAGATGCACTTGAGCTTTTCAGCTCTTCGGCTCAGTGCCATGGACATCGAAACCCTTCGGTTAGGTGCCACGAACACCGTAAATCTGGGGAATCTGTGGCTTTTTCTGCCATCCGGCGGAATTGAACCCGCACACACAGAGGACTTGTCACCCATAGTCCATGCGCTGCGAACACGCTGGGCGCGCGGGCAAGTGGACTCGTTAAATTGCAGAAAACTGTAGTGTTCTATCAAACACTTATAAAAACCAGTCCCCATTGAACAGGAATTTTAATTTTTCCCGTCTGAGCTAGTCGGCCTTATGTTGCTGATGGCCACGATAAGAACAATCGATATAATAACCGATAATATAATTGTTAATGTTAACAACTGTGTGAGGAGTTTATGTGATAATATAATTGTTAATGTTAGCAACTGTGAGGGGGAGTTTATGTCATAATATAATTGTTAATGTTAACAACTGCGAGGAGGTGTTTATGTGATAATATAATTGTTAATGTTAACAACTGTGAGGAGAAGTTTATGTGATAATATAATTGTTAATGTTAACAACTGTGAGGAGTTTATGTGATAATATAATTGTTAATGTTAGCAACTGTGAGGGGGAGTTTATGTCATAATATAATTGTTAATGTTAACAACTGCGAGGAGGTGTTTATGTGATAATATAATTGTTAATGTTAACAACTGTGAGGAGAAGTTTATGTGATAATATAATTGTTAATGTTAACAACTGTGAGGAGGAATTTATGTGATAATATAATTGTTAATGTTAACAACTGTGAGGAGGAATTTATGTGATAATATAATTGTTAATGTTAACTACTGTGAGGGGGAGTTTATGTGATAATATAATTGTTAATGTTAACAACTGTGAGGAAGAGTTTATGTGATAATATAATTGTTAATGTTAACAACTGTGAGGAGGAGTTTATGGAGAAAGCGAGACATATTCCAGTAAACTAAGACGTTAAAAAAAGACACCGGCGCTGGATAGAACACACTTTAATTTGTTTGTTACGTAGGGGATTCATCCTCTATATGACCGAGACACGTCACTTTCAACCTAAGACAAGTATCTGTTTAGGTTATATCAAGGTGGATCGACACACTTTGAGAAACCCGAGGGAATATAACACGAAGGGTGCTTTCCTGGAACCCACAAGTACAGCGAAAGAAAGGGAGGCCGAGAAATACATGGAGACAAAATTTGGAGGCAGAGATCAACAACATAAAGAAGAGCTGGAGGGAGCTGCAGGAGATAGCTAGAGATAGGAAGACTTGGCATGAGTTGGTTGAGGACCTATGCCCTAATCCGGGTTAAAAAGGCAGAGAGAGATTGTCTGAGAATTGGTATCAGAACTCAGTAACATTCCCGGTACGGAAAGAGTTAAATGATGTATTCATATTGGAACTGAATGTTAAACATAAACATTTGTTGCTTTAAATTGACTTCAGATTTTGTTTAGTTAATCTTTGCTTATGTCGTCCTCAGATAACTACAAACTTCAAGTGCTGTGACTGCTCTTGAACATCCAAATCTCATCCTGTGAGAGTTGATCTTGTAGTCAACATGTCTAAAGATAAACCAAACAAAAGTTTTCGAGTGAACGGTCAACGTCCCTTCAAATCTTATAATCCAAATATATCGATCTCAAACTTACAGTACCCTGATCCCAGAAGATTGGAGCAGATCATGTCGATACCAACAGCTGCAATGCGTTTACTGCAACATCGCTATGGGAATCAGCATCAGTCTCAGCAATATCGACATCCTATCTCCAACCAGATAAGCCATTATTCACAGCAATCATATCTGTCGAATTTCCAACAAAGCCGCCAACACCAGCACAACTTTCAGGATATTGAGCCAATAAATGACTCTTCTAATTTTATTTACGATGCCCTTGATGTTGTTGATTCTGTACCATCAGGTATGCGTCATGAAATAATGGTGTCAAGAGAACCAGTGATTTTACAGGGAGAACCAGATCCCAATCTTTCAGGAAATCCTTTCCACACCCCTCATCAGAACTTCCTTCTACCCAATATGAACACAAACTCAACATTAGGAAATGTCTCACTGAGCAATCAAGAGACACCACCTTCCATGTTTAATACTTCCATATCATTTCTTAATGACTGTTTGACAAAGTCAGGAAACGTTTCATCCACAGCAAGTGGGAGTGGTTTAAGAGCTCCACAGTTCGCTCAAAGGCCGTATCACTACACGCCGACAAACGCTGGCCGTATGAACCCTAGTAGGATGACATTGACCACTCCAGGTAACGCTAGACAGTATAACATCAAACCAGAGACTGATAGTGAGAACATTCACATGGTAGATTTACCAGCAATACAAGGTAATCTTCTATTGCAGAATCAGACGATTGGTAATAATCCATTCACTCCCTCACTAATGCCAGTTTCAACGAGAGTAATGTCGTCATGCAACACACCAGTGTCAATAACATCACATGATTTGTCACCTGTGTCACATTGTCTGTTAACCACATCAAATGGTCTGACAATCATGTCACATGATCCGGTACCTGCGTCACATGGTCTGACAACCAGGTCACATGGTTCGGTACCTGCGTCACATGATCTGGGAACCACGGCACATGACTTAGCAGCCATGTCACACGATCTAGCAGTTGAATCACATGAGCTGGGAACCACGGCACATGATCTAGCAGTTGCATCACATGATCTGGGAACCACATCACATGATCGGGGAACAACGTCACATGATCTGAGAACAACGTCACATGATCTAGCAGTTGCGTCACATGATCTGGGAACCACGGCACAGAATACGGCAGCAACGTCCAATACTGAAGAGAAGAGTGCAGACGAGATCAGAGCGGACCCATCATATCAGGAGAGACGCAGAAAGAATAACAGCAGCGCTAAGAGATCCCGCGATGCCAGACGGAACAAGGAAGAGCTTATTGCTTTAAGAGTCGTTGGTCTTGAAGAAGAAAATATGAGACTGCGAGCAGAGATTGATCTTCTAGATGTAGAACTTGATGAGCTTCGTATGAGACTTTTCCATTGTAACTGAAGAATTAGATGAGACTTTTCCGTTGCAACTGAAGAATTGGATGAGACTGCGAGCAGAGATTAATCTTCTAGATGTAAAACTCGATGAGCTTCGTGTGAGACTTTTCCATTGCAACTGAAGAATTGGATGAGACTTTTCCATTGCAACTGAAGAATTGGGTGATACTTTTTTTTATTGCAACTGAAGAATTGGATGATACTTTTATTGCAACTGAAGAATTGGGTGAGACTTTTTTTGCAACTGAAGAATTGAGAGTGACTTTTCCATTGCAACTGAAGAACTGGGTGAGACTTTCTCGTTGTGTTTTATTAAACAACTTTTTATCAATTTCATTTGGATTCTTATTTTCATTCTGCTTCAAATGTAACACTATGTTTGTTGATGTGCAAGTGCTGTGCAAATGTAACACTATGTTTGTTGGTGTGCAAGTGCTGTGCAAATGTAACACTATGTTTGTTGGTGTGCAAGTGCTGTGCAAATGTAAATAATATGTTTCTATGTAAAATGTATGGGGTGATCCCCGGAATATACCATCATCATCAAGTAGCTTGTCCCTACCGAAATTTGGCTCCCATGACAGCAGTCATGAAAAACTAATTCACAGATCGTCAATGACATCTTGCACCCATCGTCTTCTAGGTCTTCCTCTCATTCTTCTTCCAGGCACCATTCCCCAAAATTATCTTATCTAGGCACTCATGTCGTTTGATGTGTCCGAAATATTTAATTTTCCTTGTTGTTATGCTCTTCAATAGCCGGAGTATACACTTGATGTCAATATCAAAAGATTTATCACTTGAGTGATTTTCTTTGATCTGTTTATCGTATTAACCCTTGCTGCTATTCATCATTATCATTTGCGTGTCTGAGGGGCATTTAGAGAACGGATGCACTGGCGAGCAATGCTGCGATCAAGAATGGGCCTTCTATGGACAAAAGTGACATCATCAACGCTCTAAGAGAAAACATACGCTCTGAAGATTTCAACGAAGAAGATAAAGGATATTCTCTATCTCGGTTGCGCAAGTTGTGCATACCGATAGTTGTGAGAAGACGGGGAAACCAGGAGAGAAACCCCAGTAGATACATCAACCAACACAGAACAGGAGTTGTTAGTATATTGTTTATTCCCAAGTGGAAGATGTAGTTGGCTGTCCACTCCTGCCGCTAAGTGTAGGGATGGGAGCTTTAACTTGCGTTCTAGGTCTAAATGAGTCGTCCTTGTTGTGTTGTATCCGTGTTTATGCAGTGTGGTTTTGATATTGTCTATCCATCTTTTTTTTGGTCTTCCCTTAGCTCTAGTACCCGATCTCTTTTTATTGTATGCTGTTATTGGTGGTTGGTTGTATTTCATTCTCATTAAATGTCCAAACCACTGCATTTGTTGTCTTTCGATTTATTAATCTAAACACACTGAAATATATGCTTGGGAGGGGAAACAGAGAAATTATGGACATCTCCGATGTGCAATGAAGATGATCCTCAAATGAGCAATCTTCTTATTTGTTCCACATAGTATTTACTTATTGTTCATTATTGTAGAAATAAAAGTCTGTTTGACAAATTCATCTTCATCATGTACCGTCTTCGCATTAAAGGTGACTACAATGGGACTCGATTGATTTGTTAGGATCACCATCATTTCACTTCGGTATGCAGCCATGTGTGCTCCGATCTTATTCTTACACAAGAAGATCTCAACGGCAGTGTACGAACTTGGTAGCAGCACAGGCGAGGGTCCCAGATGTAATTTGGAAGATGATGAAAATATTTTGTAGAAAATTCACCTTTTAATCAATCATTCTAATGAATTTAGCACAGGCAGCGTCTCTTCAGCCTGCTCGTCTTGAATTTGTACTGCCAAGGGTTCTCAGCATGAACACGGAACCTACGTTTGATCGTCCGTCTTCGATAGGACTAGGAACTCGATCTCACCTACACTAAGATCAGGGATCTCTGGAAAAATATCCCGATGGCTCCACGAGGGAGCGAACTGACTACCCTTCGAACTAGAGGATTATATCCCCGATTTATCTGGATAGGATGCTGCCGAGATAGGCTGAGTTGTCCGCTGGCAATATACGAAGGGAAGTAATCATTATAATTAAAGTTGATTGTTACATTTCCTACATTATGTCCCTTCTTATTGTCATCTGATAGTAACTTGTCGAATGTTTCTCTTTTCTTCTTTCTTTTGTTCTTCTCTGCTTTTTTGCCGCTAGGCGTAGCAGGTTTAACTGATGATCGGTTTCCGAGATAATGCACGCTCGGTCGCTTGATATGGTGTGGTATTGTGGAGTTTTAAGATGTCTGTAACTCCATCTACCCATCTTTTTCTTGGTCTGCCCTTTCCTCTTGATGATTCCATTTTCAGGTTGTACGCTCTTGCAATTGGTGTATTCGGGTTCATTCTGACCAAGTGGCCAAACCATTTGAGTCTCTGTTTTTCAATAAATCTAATAGCAGGTGTTGTTCCGACTGTTCTTCTAATTTCCTCATTTCTTATATGGTCTCTTCTTGTTTTATTTACTGCTTTCCTCAGGCATCTCATTTCGCATGTGGTAATTTTCCTTTCTTGTTCTTTTGTCAGTGCCCATGTTTGGCTCTGGTAGCACGGTGTTGGTATAAAGATTGAATTTATAATCTGTCTTTTAGTCACTACTGGAATAGCTGGGTGTTTCAAAATTCGGGTAAGCTGGTATGTAATGTTGTTGGCTTGCTGGGTTCTAGTTTCGAGCCAACAACATTACATACCAGCTACCGAATGTTTGATTCATATAATACTGACACAGAGCCGCAGTAGCGCAGTTGTTAGTGAACTCGCTTGTTATGAGCATGGTCAAGGTTCAAATCCCTAGTGGGAGTGGACTATTTCCTACCGTACCGGCTCTCAGATCGACCTAGTCTCAATTGGTTACCAGAGAAAGCACTGGGAAGTAAAAGGGGCAGGCCGGATGTTCATCACATTACACATAGTGTGCTGACTGTTAATGAAAAAACACGGGTCGAATATAGTATTCCACAATATACTTTTCCGTATGAGAAAGGGTTCATCTCTCTTTCTCTCTCCCTTCCTCTCTTTTTCTCTCTCCTTTCCTCTCCCTCCCTCTCTCTACCTCCTGTCTCTCTCTCCTTCCCTCTCTCTCTCTCCCTCCTCTCTCTCTCTTTCTCCCTCCCTCTCTCCTTTTTTTCTCTCTCTCCTTCCCTCTCTATCTCTCCCTCCTCTCTCTCTCTTTCTCTCTCTCACCCTCCTCTCTCTTTCTCTCTACCTCCCTCTCGCTTTCTCTCTCTTTCTCTCTACCTCCCTCTCGCTTTCTCTCCCCTCTCTCCCTCCTCTCTCTTTTTCCTTTCTCTCTCTCCTCTTTCTCTCTCTCACCCTCCTCTCTCTCTTCCTTTTCTCTCTCTCTCTCCTCTCTTTTTCTCTCTCTCCCTCCCTCTCCTTTCTCTTTCTCCCTCTTTCACCCTCCTATTTCTCTCTCCCCCCCCTATCTCTCTAATACGTACAACTTGATATCAATATTATTATTACTGTTGGTACTAGCTTGTATCGACAATACGGACGTCTCTGTAGCGCAAAGGTTAGGTGTCCTCGTTTCAAAGGTACTCGTTACAAAGGTACTCGTTACAAAGGTACTCGGTACAAAGGTACTCGTTACAAATGTACTCGGTACAAAGGTACTCGTTACAAAGGTACTCGTTACAAAGGTACTCGTTACAAAGGTACTCGTTACAAAGGTACTCGTTTCAAAGGTACTCGTTTCAAAGGTACTCGTTTCAAAGGTACTCGTTACAAAGGTACTCGTTACAAAGGTACTCGTTTCAAAGGTACTCGTTTCAAAGGTACTCGTTTCAAAGGTACTCGTTTCAAAGGTACTCGTTTCAAAGGTACTCGTTACAAAGGTACTCGTTAAAAAGGTACTCGTTTCAAAGGTACTCGTTTCGCTCCTTTATGGAGCCATCGGAATATTTTGTCCAGAGATCCCTGATCTGAGTGTAGGTGAAACCTAGTTCCTAGTCCTATCAGAGACGGGCGATAAAACGTGGATCCCATGCTCAACTTGCGCACGTAAAAGAACAATTGGCAGTTCAATATCGAGAAGAGCAGGCTGGAAAGCAGCTGCCTGGTTAAAATTCATTAGAAAAGAAGATTACAATTTGTACAAAATATCTTCACCATCTTCAAAATAACATCGGGGCCCCTCGCCGCTGCTACGAAGCTCGTGCACTACCGCTGAAATCTTTATGTGTAAGAAAGAGATCGGAGCATATATGGTTACTCATCAAAGTGCAATACTGATTGTTGTAACAATCGATACAACTTAATTGCATATCCTTTTACAGGACCTTGCGAATCAACCCCAGCTTTTTAACGCTGTTTGTAACTTTTCTAAGCATTATTACGTTCAGTAGTTTGTCATTGTTTCTGAACGGGTGGTGCCATCGTCCTTTTGTCGAAATCCACGTGAAACAGTTTGCAACCAAACTGTCCGCAGCGTGATTCGAACTCAGAACGTCGGGGTTAATAGACCGAGTCACTATCCCCTAGGCCACATACACCACCAACAATCGATAAATCAATAGAAAATATCATATGTATAATAGTTTATTCAACTTATGTTCAAAATACATATCTTAATTTTTCCATTATCTTCTTCTTCTTCTTTATGTTCGTTCTTTACGACCAATTTTAATCACTCTTTGTGATATGTTTGATCATTGCCAAGTACGTGTATACGTTGCACATTGGTTTGGTAGGTCCTTAAACTCATATACTTCTGCACGTTTAGGACATGTGCATCCGATTTCAGCCAAAACCTCCTTAGTTGCCTCTTACGACATGCGTGGCAGGTAACAGTGGTTCTATTCTTTACACCCCAAATTTGGGCCCCGGTAACCACTCAGGCGTTCCCATTATTATTTGTAGCATCAGCCAGTTTTCTTTGATTTTCAGTTCTGATTGGATATATCATTTTGTTTCTTCATATACGTAGTTTTGTACAGATTGATTCTTTATAAGCCTATTTTATTTTGTAATTGTGAGAAATCAAATAGATCTACACAGAAAGAACTCAGAATCAAAGAAAACTGGCTTATGCTACAAATAAGAATGAGAAAATTGAAGTATTTTGGACATTCAAAATAACATGAAGGCCGTTATTGAAGAAGACATCCCGGCAAAGAGAAAGTGAAGACCACGGAGAAGATGGATTCAGGAGGATGTAACTGATGACTTGAGCATAACTGCTGTAGAGACAGGAACATCTGACCTAGGATAGAGAGAGAAACTATGAAGATCTGTTATGGTGACACAGTTCTTTACAGAACAAGTTGTTTGGTGATAATGATGATATAAGGGACATAACCAAGAAAATATAATACATGAGTTTTTTGACTGTTCAATCTTGACTTCAGTCCCCTTGCCGGAAATAGCACAGTCATCAATTTCTAGAATTTGTATTGACTTTTCTCATCATGAAATAACGTGCCATAAACAGAACTCTGCCACCTCTACAGTCCTTTGGAATTTCGCTCTTTCATAGACCAGATGTCCAGCCTCTGCAGCCGCCAAGTTCAAACCATCAGTTACATCCTGAATCCATCTTCTCCGTAGTCTTCCTCTTCTTGTCTTTGCTGGCATGCCTCTTTCCATGATGGTCTTCTCCAGCATTTCTTGTCTTTTTTATATGTCCAAAATATCTTTTTTCTTTTGTAGCATTAGCCATTTTTCTTTGATTTTGAGTTCTGTCTGGATAGATCTATTTGTTCTCTTCTCTGTCCATGATATACGAAGGACTCTTCTGTAACACTTATATTCAAAAGCACATATATTTTTGTCCACTGCCTTGTTAAATGTTCTGACCTTTCTATGTCTTAAATCATTAAAATAAATAACTGGATGTGACACTCGCTGCCTTCATTAATAATCAGATCAAGAGAAGATGCAGTGCTGCCACATTCTCATGCAACATAGGATAAGTTGCAGTTGTTGAAAGAATTAAAAATGATGAGTTGCAATTATTTGCTCAGTAAAATAAGAATATATCAGACACCTATACCGTTGATATGGAGTTCGCGCGCAGCCGCTGAAATCTTCCCGTGTAAGAAAGATATTTGAGCACACATGGTTATTCACCGAAGTGTAATGATGATTTCTTTTATCAATCAAGTAATATATCAATCAAGTAATATATCAATCAAGTAATATATCAATCAAGTAATATATCAATCAAGTAATATATCAATCAAGTAATATATCAATCAAGTAATATATCAATCAAGTAATATATCAATCAAGTAATATATCAATCAAGTAATATATCAATCAAGTAATATATCAATCAAGTAATATATCAATCAAGTAATATACCAATCAAGTAATATATCAACCAAGTAATATATAAACCAAGTAATATATCAATCAAGTAATATATCAATCAAGTAATATATCAATCAAGTAATATATCAATCAAGCAATATATCAATCAAGTAATATATCAATCAAGTAATATATCAATCAAGTAATATATCAATCAATTTAATATATCAATCAAGTAATATATCAATCAAGTATTCAATGAAATTTCACACCAGTAAACGACGTTAATTTTTCGACACTGCCGATTCTTCACCCCTCCCACCCACCCTCCTCACTCTCCCAGCTGAATAGAAGTACTCAAACGTCCAGAATTACCGTGAAAATTGGAAATGGGTGGTACATCGCTACTGTGCAAGTGCTCTGTCGCTGAAGTTTCCAGTTACAGAAATTTACCAAGTATCCATGGGGATGTCATGATTGAAAATGAGTATGTTCTATCTAGTTGTTATTGTTGTCAATCTCAGATTGGTAAACTTAACCTGGATGTTGGTAGTGTTCATAGTTCATATGTACGGTTTCAACTTTTCTGTAACGGGTCACCCCATAATTGCTCCGTTCTTGTGCCAACGAAAATCACACGAAATGCTAACAACTGTATCATGTGACTGTGCGAACAAATTCCAGAATGAAACAGCCGTACCGCCACAAAAGCAACCTGCACCGCATAAATGCATATGGCCGTCGCTAAAGTGTCAACACATAACTGTTCCTCACTTGAATTGTAATTGGAACATCAATCACGACAAAATCCAGCTTTCTGCACACGCAATATTCCTAATCACTGCATACGGCAGATCGAGTCGGTTCGTCATCACCGCTGTCCGCCATTTTCTGAATAACCACAACAAACGCACGGTTGACACAGTAAAACGCATTCCATGTAACATTCATAGCTCACAGCGTTGCTCAAGCACTAACTCAGTAGTTGGTAGTGTAAACCGCTTTAGATAACAAGGAGTTATGGGGTCGTTGTGGCTAAGTGTTTAATCCTATCCTTTGCCTTGTGTTCCGAAGGAATTGTGTTCGAATCTGGACCGAGCTATTCTGTTCACATTTCAATTTTTCCAGAGGCTTCTCGGATTGTTGTCAGACCAACTGAGTCCTCCCTTTGTGGGAAACTAGCGGTAGTCGGCGTGCCATTTCTGCGGAGAGGGACCGAGTCATATGAGATAAAACCCGGTGCAATAAAGTAAATTCTTCTGCTGTGGAGACTTTAGATAAGAAGTAAATCTGGTCTGATAACACTAAATTTGGTAAGAAGCTGTACGGAGGGACGGAGTCCCTAAAAACAACAGCAGAATTCAGGAGTAGATCTGGTACATCAGTCTGAGCGGGGATCGAGAGAGAGAGAGAGAGAGAGATACGAAGTAACATACCCCCATTGAATCTTGTCAATAGGTGGTCACTTTATAATCGAATATTATAATATGACAGTGTAATTACAATACTAGGTGGCGTCTGTGGCCTAGGGGTTAGTGACTGGGTCTATTAACCTCGACGCTCTGAGTTCGAATCACGCTGCAGACAGTTTGGTTGATATTTTTTTCGCGTGGATTTTGACAAAAGGACGATGGCACCACCGTTCAGAAAGCAATGGCAAACTACTGAACGTAATAATGCCTAGAAAAATCACAAACAGCGTTACAAATTCTTGGTTGAGAAGCTGGGGTTGATTCGCAAAGTCCTGTAAAGGGACTTAATGCAGTTAACAACTTAATTACAATACTAATAGAGTCGTGGTATTGTAGGAATCCAGATTCAATACCACAGTGAGAGCGTATATTTCTTCCGACCATACCTGCTCTCAGATCGACCCAGCCTTAAGTAAAGATGGCCTACGAGAAAATGTGGGCTGTCTAACACCGTCTTCTCGAATAAACCTCATGGTATGAAAACAATAATTTCTTTTATTATTTAATAAATTAATGTCATATTCGCCTGTGTGGTGCCGGGACCCGCAAGGGAAGCAAAGAATAGTACCACTGCGACCTACACAGCATATCGTAAGAGGTGACTGATTTAGGACCAAGGGAAGCTACCCTAGTAAATCAAAAGAATCGCAGAAATCGAATGTGCTGGCCTACTTGTAGGCGCATAACTCGCACAATTTACACTCGCTCTAATACTCAGATCACATAGAAATCCCAAAGAGCGGTTTGACAAGTGATCGCTATGGAGTATTCGAAGAATGGAGTATTCGAAGAATGGAGTATTCGAAGAAGAAATCAATGCAGAATGTCATATTGTATGTTGTGTACAACTTGCAGTTTTGAAGTTAGTTGACGTCACAATGAAGACCTTCAACTTTTCAAATATTAAAAAATAGCAACATAATCAAATTAAGATCGCAAAACGTGAGTTGCATGCTGGTTTGGTAGTTGCGTGCTGGTTTGTAAGTTGCATACTGGTTTGGTAGTTGCATGCTGGTTTGGTAGTTGCTTGATATACAGAAGCTGTGAATACCTTCAAATATCTCAAACATAAAAGTGCACAACTAATCAAGTTATGATCACATAATGTCTCAGGTTCAGGATAACCTTTAGGCTAATTTTGTTCAGACATTTACTTCAGAAATTAAACAAGATTCAGTGACCTAAATGGGTTTTCTTGGTCTCTTTGAGATGTTGCCATCTTCTGAATGCGTGTTAAGTATGTTAGGTCTCTTTGAGATGTGACCATCTTCTCACTGCGTGTTAAATGTGTTAGGTCTCTTTGAGATGTGGCCATCTTCTGAATGCGTGTTAAGTATGTTTTGTTTTATTGAGAGAATAATTACGTTTAAGAATGCCTAGGGAAGCAACGGAGCCAATGAATATGATCTATAAATAGACGGTGTACATGTATTTTAGGGTTTTCCGGAAAAATTCAAAATTACGAAACACTGGATTCGAAGGATAAACGTATATTTACGTCCACACTTCTAAAACACTCAATGATACACCCACACTTATAAAAATCTCAATGATACACCCACACTTCTAAAACACTCAATGATACACCCACACTTATAAAAATCTCAATGATACACCCACACTTCTAAAACACTCAATGATACACCATCACTTCTAAAACACTCAATGATACACCCACACTTCTAAAACACTCAATGATACACCCACACTTCTAAAACACTCAATGATACACCCACACTTCTAAAACACTCAATGATACACCATCACTTCTAAAACACTCAATGATACACCTCCACTTCTAAAACACTCAATGATACACCCACACTTCTAAAACACTCAATGATACACCCACACTTCTAAAAATCTCAACGAGACACGCTCACTTCTAAAACACTCAATGATACACCCTTACATCTAAAACACTCAATGATACACCCTTACTTCTAAAACACTCAATGATACACACTTACTTCTAAAACACTCAATGATACACCTTCACTTCTAAAACACTTTCGCGATCCCGGCCTAGACTGATGAACCAACTTTTTTTCATGAATTTTACCCTGGTTTTAAGGGACTCCGTTCCTCCGTACAGCTTTTCGCGAAGCTCTGTGTTTTGTGACCAGGTTTTGTTTCTTAAACCTGCTATTCGTTGACAATCCTGCAGAACGTGTTCTGTCGTCATGTCCGCCTTTTTGCATGGGCACAGGATAGTTGTGCCTATCTTGAATTTGTTGTACATGTGGGCGCGTAGCTTGTTGTGGCCGGTACGGAGGCGAAGTGTGGCAACTTGTTCGCTACGGGACAGACCATAGTATCCGTCACTGTTGGATTGCTGGGGATGGTCTTTTGTCCATCTGCCTCTGTAGTGCGAACCGATGGTTGTTCTGGCTTCCTTATAACTGATCTCGTGATAAATATGAGGTATAAAACATTCAATAATACAATAATACACCAACACTTCTAAAACACTCAATGATACATCAACACTTCTAAAACACTCAATGATACATCAACACTTCTAAAACACTCAATGATACATCAACACTTCTAAAACACTCAATGATACATCAACACTCTAAAACACTCAATGATACATCAACACTTCTAAAACACTCAATGATACATCAACACTTCTAAAACACGCAGTGTAACATCAAACATTTCTAAAACACGCAGTGTAACATCAAACATTTCTAAAACACGCAGTGTAACATCAAACATTTCTAAAACACGCATGTAACATCAACACTTCTAAAACACTCAATGTAACATCAAACATTTCTAAAACACGCAGTGTAACATCAAACATTTCTAAAACACGCATGTAACATCAACACTTCTAAAACACTCAATGTAACATCAAACATTTCTAAAACACGCAGTGTAACATCAAACATTTCTAAAACACGCAGTGTAACATCAAACATTTCTAAAACACACAGTGTAACATCAAACATTTCTAAAACACGCAGTGTAACATCAAACATTTCTAAAACACGCAGTGTAACATCAAACATTTCTAAAACACACAGTGTAACATCAAACATTTCTAAAACACGCAGTGTAACATCAAACATTTCTAAAACACGCAGTGTAACATCAAACATTTCTAAAACACGCAGTGTAACATCAAACATTTCTAAAACACGCAGTGTAACATCAAACATTTCTAAAACACACAGTGTAACATCAAACATTTCTAAAACACGCAGTGTAACATCAAACATTTCTAAAACACGCAGTGTAACATCAAACATTTCTACCCAAAATCATGACCTATATATTTGAACAATGGCGATATCAAGTTCTGCATTCGAACCAAAAATGACAAATTTCTAGAACAAAATTTGATTTACAAAAAACAACGAATGCGTCCAGACGACCGGAATAAAAAAATAAAAAAATGGAAACGAGACTTTATGTTTGTTATTCTGATCATGCAGGTCTTTGACCCTAACAAACAGCGCAAGTGTCACGAACATAAATCGAATAAGCAAAGATTGGTCAAACATTTAATGTATTGATTTGATTCGGTCTCTATCGTTTGACAACGGTTCTGGTGCTTCAAAATTCTCTTGGAGCAGAAATTATGGGATGTAATTGTATTGATATATGACAAATTCAGGAAAAATATGAAACAACAGGATATCAGTGAGAGAGGCACTGCCAGGGGCGTTTTGTAGTTCTCAAAATATTTATAATGTGATATTCACAAAATAGAATAATTTTTTATAATGTGATACAGATTATTGCAAACATTTGAAACATGATGGTCGAAATTAAATAAATAATTGGAACAGAAAATCTAGCATACAACAGACTTAGCAACATCAGGAGATCTAACAGGAAAGAGGGGGTGGGGGTAAATGGTTAAGTGGTTAATCCCTTGTCTTGTGTTTCGAAGGTCAGGGGTTCGAATCCTGACCTCGCCGTTCTGTTTACGATTGAATTTTTTCAGAGGCCCTAGAATTGTTGCCAGAGCTACGTAGACCGTGCTTTGGTCAATGCTCTTGGCAGGTGGAGTGTCATTTCTGTGGAGAGGGATCGAGCCATATGGGGTAAAACTGGGTGCAATGAAGTAAGATCTTCGGCATTAGACTCTGTAGGAGATCTAGTTTTTATGTCAGCAAGACAAAGCTTCAGATATACACAACATATATTAGGGTAGTCCTTGCCTGTCTGCGAAGCATGTACGTAGCGCGTTGGACGACGAGTGACAAGTCCCTGTAAGTGTGGTTCAATTCCGCGGGCTGGCAGAAAAACCATAGGTTCTCCAGATTTGCGGTGTTTGTAGCCCAGAACCGAATGGTTACGATGTCCATGACACCGAGCCGAAGAGCTGAAAAGCTCAAGTGCGTCTCTATCGAAGAAAAGGGTAGTCTTTCTTTATGTATCTGAGGTTTGATAAAAGGATATGATAAAAGTACTTTGTTCCATCCCTCTGACATCTTTGTTCCATCACTCTGATATATAACGTACTCGTTCTCCCGAGTGGGACTGAGCCATATGGGGGAAAACCCCGGTACAGTGAAGTCAACCCTTCGACGTTAGACTCTTCAGGTCAAACCAATGTGTAACGTATACACTTTCTTGGCAAAGATCAAACATATCACAAAGAGTGTTTAAAATTGGTCGTAAAGAACGAACGCAAAGAAGAAGAAGAAGAAGACTCTTCAGTAAAATCAATCATCTAATAGAGCCAGATGTCCGGTCCAAATGATTTAAAAAAAAATCTTTGCAGATTAACCAAATTTTCATTTACTTTCTTTGTTTATGACAAAATAATATCTAAAAGAATAGAAAGTATTCAAAAACAAATTTAAGTTATATAAGATATACAGGGTGTTCAACTTAAAAGCAGCCCGTGAATGGAGCTAATCTGGCATATATGTATGGAAATGAGAAGGTTCAGTTATGACGTAGTATAGGTCAAGGTTACGTGACGGTATGTAATTGTAGTGCGGGAAGGGGCGATGAACAAATGTGACGTAAAACGAGCTAGTCAGAACCGGTTTAAATAGTAAATAAACATAACGCGATAGATTATCTGGTAACTTTCGATTTGTCAATGGGGCTGCTTTAATCTTGAACACCCTGTATTACGTGGTTTTTTTCTAGATGTTCCTTGATCATTTTCTGTCTGTGTGTTTATATGTTTCTAGATGTTCCTTAATCATTTTCTGTCTGTGTGTTTATATGTTTCTAGATGTTCCTTGATCATTTTCTGTCTGTGTGTTTATATGTTTCTAGATGTTCCTTGATCATTTTCTGTCTGTGTGTTTATATGCTATGTGTGCATATATAGTTATTCACACTATCTCTCACTCTTTCTGTCTCTCATTAACACTATCGTTCACTCTTTATGCCTCTCACACTATCTATCTCTCACACTATCTATCACTCCCACTATCTATCACTCCCACTATCTCTCACACTATCTATCACTCACACTATCTATCACTCACACTATCTATCACTCACACTATCTATTACTCACACTATCTATCACTCCCACTATCTCTCACTCACACTATCTATCACTCCCACTATCTATTACTCACACTATCTATCACTCACACTATCTATCACTTCCACTATCTATCACTTCCACTATCTATCACTTCCACTATCTATCACTCCCACTATCTATCACTTCCACTATCTATCACTCACACAATCTATCACTCACACAATCTATTACTCACACTATCTATTACTCACACTATCTATCACTCACACTATCTATCACTCACACTATCTATCACTCACACTGTCTCTCACTCACACTGTCTCTCACTCACACTGTCTCTCACTCACACTATCTATCTCTCACACTATCTATCTCTCACACTATCTATCTCTCACACTATCTATCTCTCACACTATCTATCACTCACACTATCTATCACTCACACTATCTATCACTCACACTATCTATCTCTCACACTATCTATCACTCCCACTATCTATCACTCACACTATCTATCACTCACACTATCTATCTCTCACACTATCTATCACTCACACTGTCTATCACTCACACTGTCTCTCACTCACACTGTCTATCACTCACACTATCACTCACACTATCTATCACTCACACTATCTATCTCTCACACTATCTATCACTCCCACTATCTATCACTCACACTATCTATCTCTCACTATCTATCACTCCCACTATCTATCACTCCCACTATCTATCACTCACACTATCTCTCACTCACACTGTCTATCACTCACACTATCTATCACTCACACTATCTATCACTCACACTATCTATCTCTCACACTATCTATCACTCCCACTATCTATCACTCCCACTATCTATCACTCACACTATCTCTCACTCCACATCTATCACTCACACTATCTCTCACACTATCTATCACTCACACTATCTATCACTCACACTATCTATCACTCACACTATCTATCACTCACACTATCACTAACACTATCTATCACTCCCACTATCTATCTCTCACATATCTATCTCTCACACTATCTATCTCTCCCACTATCTATCTCTCCCACTATCTATCTCTCACACTATCTATCTCTCCACTATCTATCACTCCCACTATCTATCACTCACACTATCTCTCACTCACACTGTCTATCACTCACACTATCTATCACTCTCACTATCTATCACTCCCACTATCTATCACTCACACTATCTATCACTCACACTATCTATCACTCACACTATCTATCACTCACACTATCTATCACTCACACTATCTATCTCTCACACTATCTATCACTCACACTATCTATCACTCACACTATCTATCTCTCACACTATCTATTACTCACACTATCTATCACTCCCACTATCTATCACTCACACTATCTATCACTCACACTATCTATCACTCACACTATCTATCACTCACACTATCTATCACTCACACTATCTATCTCTCACACTATCTATCACTCACACTATCTATCACTCACACTATCTATCTCTCACACTATCTATCACTCACACTATCACTCACACTATCTATCACTCACACTATCACTCACACTATCTATCACTCACACTATCTATCACTCACACTATCACTCACACAATCTATCACTCACACTATCACTCACACTATCTATCACTCACACTATCACTCACACTATCTATCACTCACACTATCTATCACTCACACTATCACTCACACTATCTATCACTCACACTATCACTCACACTATCACTCACACTATCTATCACTCACACTATCACTCACACTATCTATCACTCACACTATCACTCACACTATCTATCACTCACACTATCTATCACTCACACTATCACTCACACTATCTATCACTCACACTATCACTCACACTATCTATCACTCACACTATCTATCACTCACACTATCTCTCACACTATCTATCACTCACACTATCACTCACACTATCTATCACTCACACTATCACTCACACTATCTATCACTCCCACTATCTATCACTCACACTATCTCTCACTCACACTGTCTATCACTCACACTATCTATCACTCACACTATCACTCCCACTATCTATCACTCCCACTATCTATCACTCACACTATCTATCACTCACACTGTCTATCACTCACACTATCTATCACTCTCACTATCTATCACTCCCACTATCTATCACTCACACTATCTATCACTCACACTATCTATCACTCACACTATCTATCACTCACACTATCTATCTCTCACACTATCTATCACTCACACTATCTATCACTCACACTATCTATCTCTCACACTATCTATCACTCACACTATCTATCTCTCACACTATCTATCACTCACACTATCTATCTCTCACACTGTCTCTCACTCACACTATCTATCTCTCACACTATCTATCACTCACACAATCTATCACTCACACTATCTATCACTCACACTATCTATCACTCACACTATCTATCTCTCACACTAT
This sequence comes from Arion vulgaris, assembly GCA_020796225.1. Classification (NCBI taxonomy): domain Eukaryota; kingdom Metazoa; phylum Mollusca; class Gastropoda; order Stylommatophora; family Arionidae; genus Arion; species Arion vulgaris. The sequence goes on along the minus strand of CM036773.1, from coordinate 27,756,845 downwards.
CTATCACTCACACTATCTATCTCTCACACTGTCTCTCACTCACACTATCTATCACTCACACTATCTATCACTCACACTATCACTCACACTGTCTATACCTCACACTATCTATCACTCACACTATCTATCACTCCCACTATCTATCACTCACACTATCACTCACACTATCACTCACACTATCTATCACTCACACTATCTATCACTCACACTATCTATCACTCACACTATCTATCACTCACACTGTCTATCACTCACACTATCTATCACTCACACTATCTATCACTCACACTATCTATCACTCACACTGTCTATCACTCACACTATCTATTACTCACACTATCTATCACTCCCACTATCTATCTCTCACACTATCTATCACTCACACTATCTATCTCTCACACTATCTATCACTCACACTATCTATCTCTCACACTGTCTCTCACTCACACTATCTATCACTCACACTATCTATCACTCACACTATCTATCACTCACACTATCTATTACTCACACTATCTATCACACTATCTATCTCTCACACTATCTATCACTCACACTATCTATCTCTCACACTGTCTCTCACTCACACTTTCTATCACTCACACTATCTATCACTCACACTATCTATCACTCACTATCTATCACTCACACTATCTATCACTCACACTATCTATCACTCACACTATCTATCACTCACACTATCTATTACTCACACTATCTATCTCTCACACTGTCTCTCACTCACACTATCTATCACTCACACTATCTATCACTCCACTATCTATCTCTCACACTGTCTCTCACTCACACTATCTATACACACACTATCTATCTCTCACACTATCTCTCACTCACACTGTCTCTCACTCACACTATCTATCACTCACACTGTCTCTCACTCACACTATCTATCTCTCACACTATCTCTCACTCACACTGTCTCTCACTCACACTGTCTCTCACTCACACTATCTATCACTCACACTATCTATCACTCACACTATCTATCACTCACACTATCTATCACTCACACTATCTATCACTCACACTATCTATCACTCACACTATCTATCTCTCACACTATCTATCACTCACACTATATATCACTCACACTATCTATCACTCACACTATCTATCACTCACACTATCTATCACTCACACTATCTATCACTCACACTATCTCTCACTCACACTATCTCTCACTCACACTATCTATCACTCACACTATCTATCACTCACACTATCTATTACTCACACTATCTATCTCTCACACTGTCTCTCACTCACACTATCTATCACTCACACTATCTATCACTCACACTATCTATCTCTCACACTGTCTCTCACTCACACTATCTATCACTCACACTATCTATCTCTCACACTGTCTCTCACTCACACTATCTATCTCTCACACTATCTCTCACTCACACTGTCTCTCACTCACACTCTCTCTCACTCACACTATCTATCACTCACACTATCTATCACTCACACTATCTATCACTCACACTATCTATCACTCACACTATCTATCACTCACACTATCTATCACTCACACTATCTATCTCTCACACTATCTATCACTCACACTATATATCACTCACACTATCTATCACTCACACTATCTATCACTCACACTATCTATCACTCACACTATCTATCACTCACACTATCTCTCACTCACACTATCTCTCACTCACACTATCTATCACTCCACTATCTATCACTCCACTATCTATCACTCACACTATCTATCACTCACACTATCTATCACTCACACTATCTATCACTCACACTATCTATCACTCCCACTATCTATCACTCACACTATCTCTCACTCACACTATCTATAACTCACACTATCTATCACTCACACTATCTATTACTCACACTATCTATCACTCACACTATCTATCACTCACACTGTCTATCACTCACACTATCTATCACTCCCACTATCTATCACTCCCACTATCTATCTCTCACACTATCTATCACTCACACTATCTATCACTCACACTATCTATCACTCACACTATCTATCACTACACTATCTATTACTCACACTATCTATCTCTCACACTATCTATCACTCACACTATCTATCACTCACACTATCTATTACTCACACTATCTATCACTCCCACTATCTATCTCTCACACTATCTATCACTCACACTATCTATCTCTCACACTATCTATCACTCACACTATCTATCTCTCACACTGTCTCTCACTCACACTGTCTCTCACTCACACTATCTATCTCTCACACTGTCTCTCACTCACACTATCTATCTCTCACACTATCTCTCACTCACACTGTCTCTCACTCCCCTGTCTCTCACTCACACTATCTATCACTCACCTATCTATCACTCACACTATCTATCACTCACACTATCTATCACTCACACTATCTATCACTCAACTATCTATCACTCACACTATCTATCTCTACACTATCTATCACTCACACTATATATCACTCACACTATCTATCACTCCCACTATCTATCACTCACACTATCTATCACTCACACAATCTATCACTCACACTATCTCTCACTCACACTATCTCTCACTCACACTATCTATCACTCACACTATCTATCACTCCACTATCTATCACTCACACTATCTATCACTCACACTATCTATCACTCACATATCTATCACTCACACTATCTATCACTCCCACTATCTATCACTCACACTATCTCTCACTCACACTATCTCTCACTCACACTATCTATCACTCACACTATCTCTCACTCCACTATCTATCACTCACACTATCTATCACTCACACTATCTATCACTCACACTATCTATTACTCACACTATCTATCACTCACACTATCTATCACTCACACTATCTATCACTCACACTATCTATCTCTCACACTGTCTATCACTCACACTATCTATCACTCACACTATCTATCACTCACACTATCTATCACTCCCACTATCTATCTCTCACACTATCTATCACTCACTATCTATCACTCCACTATCTATCACTCACTATCTATTACTCACACTATCTATCTCTCCACTATCTATCACTCACACTATCTATCACTCACACTATCTATTACTCACTATCTATCACTCCACTATCTATCTCTCACACTATCTATCACTCACACTATCTATCTCTCACACTATCTATCACTCACACTATCTATCTCTCACACTGTCTCTCACTCACACTGTCTATCACTCACACTATCTATCACTCTCACTATCTCTCACTCACACTGTCTCTCACTCACACTATCTATCACTCCCACTGCCTCTCCCTCTTTCTATCTCTCACTCTGTCGTGTCTGTGGTGTAGAGGTTAGACACTAGCCTCTCGTTACAAAGATACACGTTTCGCTCCCTCGTGGAGCCATTGGGATATTTTGTCCAGAGATCTCTGATCTCAGTGTAGGTGAGATCGAGTTCCTAGTCCTATCGGAGACGGACGATAAAACTTAGCTCCCGTATTCGAAATGAGCAAGTAAATGAACCATTGCCAGTTCAAAATCAAGAACAGCAGGCTGGAAAGCCGCTACCCAGGAAAGGCGCATTAGAAAAATAAAAAGCAAAATTCATATAAAATATTGTTACTGTCGTCTAAATTAGTCTGTGCTACGGAGTTCGTTCACTGCTGCTGAGATCTTCCTGTGTAAGAAAACTATCGGAGCACATTAATCACCCAAGTGCAATGATGATAGTCCTTTCACATCAATCAATCAATCAATCAATCAATCAATCAATCAATGGGGGACTGCCTAGAGTAGTTGATAGTAGCTCGGCCTGCTAGCTGTGAGACGCCTCATAGCTCGGGTTCGAACCTACTGTCCGGCATTTGTTCGAGTCCCTGGTCTTACTCAGGACGATAACGTGAGTACCTCTGAAGTCGGAGAAAATCTGCCTGTATGGCGAGGGAATACAAATTACGAGTACATTGAGCACACGGCTGCCAGTGTAAAGTAATTTACAATGTCACGCAGCTGGCATTGTAAGAAATTGGAAAAACAGATTTTCACGCACAAATCAGTTTCAGAGATGAAACTTCGTCTGAGTTGAAAGCGGACGAAAAATAAATAAAAAAATCAATCAATCAATCAATCAATCAATCAATCAATCAATCAACCAATCAATCAATAACTCTTTCAGCGTGTCTGTCTGTGAGTTTGTATGCTTTATGTGTACACAGTTCTTCACACCGTCTCTCGCTCCTTCTCTGTGTTTGTCTGTGAGTTTGTATATTATACACGGAAGCCTAATAAGCGCATTTGCAAAGAAACAGCTGATGTATTGCGAGCTAAATTGGTAAAACGACTGGTTGAAGGACAGGAAAACGGTTTAAAGGCATGCCTAAAGTCTCTTTAAAATGATTCGATATAGACACCACGAACTGGGAATCCCTTGCAAAAAATATGGCTAAATGTGATGCTTCAACAAGGCAAGAAGAACTATATTTTAGGGGCGCCGCACTGCTGAGGTGCAGAAAAAGGAAAAAAAAACTGCCAGGAAAAACCTTAAATACCCACATGTCCAACCCTGATCATGAAGGTCGTATATGTGGTAGGGGATTGTGTTCCAGGATTTAACTCTACAGTCACTTTCATACACATTAGAGAGGTGCAACAGCACACATCTGAGGCTATTGTCATCATTGATTTTGATGTACTCCTTTCTTTTTCTTCTTTTGTTGTCACACTGCTACCGGGTTGTTGCCCAGTGTCGTCACACTGCTACCGGGTGGTTGCCCAGTGTCGTCACACTGCTACCGGGTTGTTGCCCAGTCTTGTGGCTTTCTGTTTTTGTCTTGTGCTGTTCTGGTGGCTTGGGTGATTGTTATATTTGCTCTTTAACAGGATTCTGCTATACCATTTAACCATCTTTTCCGTGGTCTTCCTCTTGCCTTCTTTCCCGATGTTCTGTTGTAGACGACTTTGTATACTGTGGAAATTGGATGCATTCTTATTAAGTGGCCAAACCACTTCATTCTTTATTTTTCTATGTAATTTAAACAATGTTCTGTGCTAACTTTCTTTCTTATGCTGATGTTGGTGATTCTGTCTTTTCTGGTGTTGCTGGTAACTTTTCGCAGGCAGCGCATTTGACATGTAGTTATTTTTTTGACTGCGCTTTGCTCATTGTCCATGTTTGGCTCTGGTAACACAAAGTTGGTATAAAAAGATGATGGAGGCTATTATTATTACATAATGTGTGTATAAGTACCTGTCCAAAAGTCACCTATGTCGACAAATATTGGCCAATAAACATCATCATGTGTTGGAAATTGAAACGTTTTGTCATAATAATCCTTTCGCTTCTACATACTTTCTGAAGGCTGAGCTAAAAATACCTACTCTTTGTTTCTAGGTCACACACGTGAATGAACACCGATAGCAGTGATAGTAACAATGTATAACGTGTTAACACGTCTTTAGTCCACAAAGGAGAGATAATAACAGACGTATTAATGCGTCTTTAGAAGTGAATGGGAAAAAACGTATATATACGTCCTTAGCAGCTAACGGGTTAAACGTCAGTGGTTTAGAGAGACACACACAAACTCACAGAGAGAGAGAGAGATAATGGAGAGTAATGTTTCTGAAAGGCACGGCTCAAGACGACCAAGACGATAGTGGCAACAGGACATTAAGACATTCACTACCAAATGAAAACAAACAAACTATCACATTACTACAGCAAAATCTAAATTTCGACAACATTTTACATCAGTGTCTAGTTACTGTAGAGATAACATACGTTTCTCACAATGTATTACGACATCATTTTCAAATTACTGCAAAAAGAACTGAAGATACTCACAATATTCTGCGACATTAAGTTAATAGTAAGATGTATCTGTAGCTCCCAGCAACAAAACGCCGACTAGCTCAGGCGGGAAAACCCAAACTCCTGTTTAATGTGGGCTGGTTTTTATAAGTGTTTGATAGAAAACAAGAACGGTTGTCCGCAATGTGACATAATTCTACAAGTCTACGGTTATTTATTAATGAAATATGTTAATAATACTGATATTCCGCTATGTTAAACTTAACTTGTCTATAGGTCCCAACACTAGGACAAACTAGCTCATGACAGAGTTGTGGGGAAATCGATATTGCGCAAGAGCGCAGAGTCTTTTGAGAAGAGATTTATGTATGAGCTGCAAGAAAACAGAGAAAAGCAAAAACTCAGAAGTTGTCACAGTAAAACACTTGCCAATTGACCGTCAGTAAAGACGAAAAAGGCCATATATTTGTATATATAAACTTAACTTGTAACATAATGTAACCTTGATTTAGCATGTTGTGTTAATTTTAAAATGATATTGTCTATATACAACAATAGTGGAACAACGCGAGGATCACGCGATGGTTGTGACCTTATTTTCTAGAATTTTTACCTGAGCTCACCTGCCTATGTTATCGGAAGCCACGGTCGTAATGTCTAACAGAATCGCATCGTATTCACTTTCTCTACGTAACATCATTGTCAAATTACAACAAAGAAAACCGAAGCTTCTCACAATGTAAATATAGTATTTCGACATAAGGTTAGTTTGCAACATGTAACAAAAACGAAACAAGATCGATAACTACGTAGATGTAAACTACAATTTAGAAAAAGTAGACAGTAGTGATTTCCCTTGGTCAACACCAAATTACTAACGGATCATGGACTGAGACTAAACAGGCTTCAGGTCGCTGACATCTAAATTAACAGCGAATTATTTTCTCAGTCTATGACTGAAACAAAGACACAAATAACACACACACATTAGTAAGTCTTCTCAGGTTACATTGTGTGTTTTAATACATTCACCCGCCTGTGTGGTGCCAGGGGTACACAAGGGAAGCAAAGAATAGTACCACTGCGACCTACAAGGCATGTCGTAAGAGGCGACTGATTTAGGACCTAAGGAATCTAGTCTAGTAAATAAAAAGGATCGCAGAAATCGGATCTGCTGGCCTACTTGTAGGCGCATAACTGGCACAACGTACAATCGCTCTTAGGTTCAGATCACATAAAAATCACAAAGAGCGGTTTAACAAGTGGTAGCTATAGAGCTTTCAAAGAATAATGAATGCACAAACTACACAGAAATAAGACAACTTTCCTTTTATTTAACAATTGCATATCCTCTACACGACTTTTCGAATCAACCCCAGCTTTTTAACGCTGTTTGTGATTTTTTTAGGCATTATTACGTTCAGTAGTTTGTCATTGCTTTCTGAACGGGTGGTTCCATCGTCCTTTTGTAAGAATCCATGCGAAACAATTTGCAACCAAACTGTCCGCACCGTGATTCGAACTCTGAACGTCGGGGTTAATAGACCGAGTCACTATTCCCTAAGCCACAGACACCGCCCAGTTATACGGTAGCAGATGGAACATATCAGAAGAAGTATACAACCAAGATCACAATTTACAAAACTGTAACAAGACCAATAGTTCTATATACGTGTTTCTCAACCTGGGAAACGTACCACCCCATGGAAGCGTGAGGCAGTAACACGGGAGGCGTGAGGCAGTATTGGAGGGGGCGTGAGGCAGTATTGGAGGGGGCGTGAGGCAGTATTGGAGGAGGCGTGAGGCAGTATCGGGGGAGGCGGGAGGCAGTATTCTAGGAGACGTGAGGCAGTATTGGAGGGGGAGTGAGGCAAAATTGGAGGGGGCGTCTGGCAGTATCAAGGAAGGCTTCTGGCAGTATCAGGGAAGACGTCTGGTAGTATCAGGGAAGGCTTCTGGCAGTATCAGGGAAGGCGTCTGGCAGTATCAGGGAAGGCTTCTGGTAGTATCAGGGGAGGCGTCTGGCAGTATCAGGGAAGGCTTCTGGTAGTATCAGGGGAGGCGTCTGGCAGTATCAGGGAAGGCTTCTGGTAGTATCAGAGAAGGCTTCTGGTAGTATCAGGGGAGGCGTCTGGCAGTATCAGGGAAGGCTTCTGGTAGTATCAGAGAAGGCTTCTGGTAGTATCAGGGGAGGCGTCTGGCAGTATCAGGGAAGGCTTCTGGTAGTATCAGAGAAGGCTTCTGGTAGTATCAGGGGAGGCGTCTGGCAGTATCAGGGAAGGCTTCTGGTAGTATCAGAGAAGGCTTCTGGTAGTATCAGGGGAGGCGTCTGGCAGTATCAGGGAAGGCTTCTGGTAGTATCAGAGAAGGCGTCTGGTAGTATCAGGGGAGGCGTCTGGCAGTATCAGGGGAAGCGTCTGACAGTATCCGTGGAGGCATGAGGCAGTATTCTAGGAGGCGTGAGGCAGTATTGAAGGAGGCGTGAGGCAGTATTGAAGGAGGCGTAAGGCAGTATTGGAGGAAGCGGAAGGCTGTATTAGGAGAGGCGTGAAACGTAATTAAATTTTGTATTTGAATAATCTTTTATAAACTTATTTTTCTAGTTAAAAAAACGTTAATATTTGTAATTAAAACTGTAAGTTTGTCTTCCTTTCCTCTTCTTCTTCTTCTTCTTCTTCTTCTTTTTCGAACGCTCCATATCGATCACTTGCTAAACCGTTCTTTGTGATTTGTATATGATCTGAGCCAAAGATCGATTGAACGTTGTGTTAGTTATGCGCCTATATGTAGACCAGCACATCCGATTTCTGCGATGCGTTTTATTTACTAGGTTAGCATCCCTAGGTCCTACATCAGTCGCCTCTTATGACATGCCTTGCAGGTAGCAGTGATACTATTCTTTGCTTCCTTTGAGAACCTCGACAACACACGGGCGAAACTGTAAGTTTAAATTTGATATTTCAAAATATCCAAGAACATCATTGATTTTAACTTCTGGTGCCGTCGACCGGGGCCCAAATTATGGGTGTAAAGAGGGGACTGCCTAGAGTAGTTGATAGTAGCTCGGCCTGCTAGCTGTGAGACGCCTCATAGCTCGGGTTCGAACCTACTGTCCGGCATTTGTTCGAGTCCCCTGGTCTTACTCAGGACGATAACGTGAGTACCTCTGAAGTCGGAGAAAATCTGCCTGTATGGCGAGGGAATACTAATTACGAGTACATTGAGCACACGGCTGCCAGTGTAAGTAATTTACAATGTGCACGCTGCTGCCATTGTAAGAAATTGGAAAACGGATTTTCACGCAAAAATCAGTTTCAGAGATGAAACTTCGTCTGAGTTGAAAGCGGACGAAAAAAAAAAGAAAAAAAAAGGGATGTAAAGAATAGAACCACTGTTACCTGCGACGCATGTCCTAAGAGGCGACTAAGGAGGTTTGGCTGAAATCGGATGCATGTGTCCTAAACGTGTAGAAGTCTATGCGTTTAGGGGCCTACCAAACCAATGTGCAACGTATACACGTTCTTGGCAAAGATCAAACATATCACAAAGAGGGATTAAAATTGATCGTAAAGAACGAACGCAAAGAAGAAGAAGAAGAACTTCTGTTGTCATTTTTCTTCGCAACAATTCTATTAGAAAAATTCTATTTTTCATTTATCATTGTTAACATTATTGTATATGCAGTGCTAGACAACAAAAAGAAACCACCAGAAAATTACAGACCTTCATAACTGAATGTTTACGTAGACTAGAGGGACTGAGATGGTATGATAAGATTACAAACGAGGAACTCAGAGAAAGAACTAAGCAGGTATCAGTGGAGAAGGAGCTCAGGAAGAGAAGCTGGTGATAGATAGGACATACACTGAGAAGACCGACCGGAAGCATTGCAAGACAGGAACTGTGTTGGAACTTGCACGGAAAGAGGAGTAGTGGAAGGCCTAGACAGACCTGGAGAAGAGAGATGGAGGCTGATATTAAAAAGATAGGTAAAACATGGAAAGAATTGGAAGGGATGGCAAGAGAGAGGAAGAGCTGGAAGAAGTTTGTTGAAGACCTGTGCTCCGTTGTGAGTTGAAAGGGAAGAAGAAGATATATAGGGCTGTTATAAATCTGTTATAAATCTGTTATAAATCTGCTATAAATCTGCTAAAAATCTGTTATACATCTGTTTTATAAATCTGTTATAAATCTGCTATAAATCTGTTATAAATCTGTTATAAATCTGTTATAAATCTGTTATAAATCTGTTTTAAATCTGTTATAAATCTGTTATAAATCTGTTATAAATCTGCTATAAATCTGTTATAAATCTACTTTAAATCTGTTATAAATCTGCTATAAATCTGCTATAAATATGTTATAAATCTGTTATAAATCTGCTATAAATCTGTTATAAATCTGTTATAAATCTGATATAAATCTGTTATAAATCTGCTATAAATCTGTTATAAATCTGCTATAAATCTGTTATAAATCTACTTTAAATCTGTTATAAATCTGCTATAAATCTGTTATAAATCTGCTATAAATCTGTTATAAATCTGTTATAAATCTGTTATAAATCTGTTATAAATCTGTTATAAATCTGCTATAATTCTGCTATAAATCTGCTATAAATCTGTTATAAATCTGCTATAAATCTGTTATAAATCTGCTATAAATATGTTATAAATCTGTTATAAATCTGCTATAAATCTGTTATAAATCTGTTATAAATCTGTTATAAATCTGTTATAAATCTGCTATAAATCTGCTATAAATCTGCTATAAATCTGTTATAAATCTGCTATAAATCTGTTATAAATCTGCTATAAATCTGTTATAAATCTGCTATAAATCTGCTATAAATCTGCTATAAATCTGCTATAAATCTGCTATAAATCTGCTATAAATCTGCTATAAATCTGTTATAAATCTGCTATAAATCTGTTATAAATCTGCTATAAATCTGCTATAAATCTGCTATAAATCTGCTATAAATCTGTTATAAATCTGCTATAAATCTGCTATAAATCTGCTATAAATCTGTTATAAATCTGCTATAAATCTGCTATAAATCTGCTATAAATCTGCTATAAATCTGCTATAAATCTGCTATAAATCTGCTATAAATCTGTTATAAATCTGTTATAAATCTGCTATAAATCTGTTATAAATCTCAGTGTGCGAAACAAAAACCAACAATATTAATATTACTGTTGTTATTATTAGTGATCGTCACATAGCGCCCGCGCCCTCCATAATCATCAATCAGATACGCCCCATTATATGACTGATTGATAGAACCATCATCACTGTACTTCAGTGAGTAACCATGTGTGGTCTGATGTCTTTCTTACACAGGAAGATCTCAGCTGCAGTGCACGAGATCTGTATTACCGACTATGTTCCCCGATGTCACTTTGAAGATGGTGAAGATATTTTTGTCGGAATTTTATTTCAAACCCTTTCTAATGAGATTTGTCCAGGCAGCGGCTTTCCAGCCTGCTCTTCTCGATTTTGAACTGCAAAGGGTTCCTTTACGTGCTCAAATCGACCTACGTTTTATCGTTCGTATCCAATAGGACTAGAAACTCGATCTCCCCTACAATGAGATCAGGAATCTCTTGACAAATATTCAGATGGCTCCATGAGGATGCGAACCTGGTACCTTTAGCACGAGATGAGCACCTAACCTTCGCTCCACAGAAACCTCTCCCAAGATGTAAAAACGTTGACCAGCACTGTTTACTGTAGTATTGTTGCCATCTACATTTTCTTCATCAAATTGACAAATTAGTTAATTAGATTGTATGCGAGCATGTAGTGCGTGTTTCTAATCTTTGTTTTTGTTCTGGCTGGCAAATTTTTGTGTGTTTTTTGTTTTATTAAGGGTGGAAACATAGTTTGAGAATGTTTATCATTTAGTTGGAATATTTGACATATCTACCTGTAGTTATCGTTCATGTACACTCACAGAATACGTCAGCGGACATTTCAAACCTTCACACAGACAAATATACACACACACACACACACACATACCTGTTTGTGAATATTCCGTACGGAGGCACATTCTTATACACACACACACACACATACCTGTTTGTGAATATTCCGTACGGAGGCACATTCTTATACACACACACACACACACATACCTGTTTGTGGATATTCCGTACGGAGGCACATTCTTATACACACACACACACACACACATACCTGTTTGTGAATATTCCGTACGGAGGCACATTCTTATACACACACACACACCTTCCGTTTGTTGCCGCAGCTCGCAAGGGGAGCAAAGTATAGTAACACTGCGACCTACAAGGTAAGGGGCGGCGCAGGTAGGGGTCTAGGAAAGCTACCCAGGTAAATAAAAAGCGTCACAGAAATCGGATGTGCTGTCCTACTTTTAGGCGCATAACTGTCGCAATGTATAATCGCTCTAAGGCTCAGATAACATACAAATGACAAAGATTGGTTAACTAGTGGTGGATGTGGGGCGTTTGAAGAAAAGATACACAAAAACAGACATACACACAGACACATAATCACAAACATGTATACACACACACATGTAGCCTACACAGACACACATGAGCATATTCATATACACGCACGTGAACGTACGCACACGCATGTCACGTATAACATTTCCAACATTTCGATTAGTCACCACAGGAATATTCGGGGGCCTCTGTGGATAAGTTGTTAAGGCGTTGCCTCACGTTCCGAGGGTAGCGAGTTCGAATCCGGTTGCATGTTGTGCCTAGCCATGGCTCTACGGTATGTAAGAAAGGCACACCCGAATCTCTGAGAAAAAATGTTTCCTTTTTATCCAACAGTAAATGCATTTATGATGGCGTCTGTGGTTTAGGGGATAGTGACTCGGTCTATTAACCCCGACGTTCTGAGTTCGAATCACTCTGCGGACAGTTTGGTTGCAAATTGTTTCGCGTAGATTTTACAAAGGATGATGGCACCACCCGTTCAGAAAGCAATGGTAAACTACTGAACGTAATAATGCCTAGAAAAATCACAAACAGTGTTAAAAAGCTGGGGTTGATTCACAAAGTCCTGTAAAGGATATGCAATTAACTTTTTAACACGCATTTATACAGACGGGTAAACTGTCAGATTTAATACACAGAAAATCTCCACTTTAAGTACCACATCTGGAGTTATACTCTGTAGCATGGTATCAGATCTTGCCTTGTGGACAGAAGGGCGCTGTCCGGATTCGAACCACGACCTTCGACAAGCAAGGCAAGGGCTTAACCACTTTTGCCACTAAGTTAAAAAGAAACAAAATAATATGATCATTCACTTTGAAAGACAGCAACGAAGACTCAGACATTATTGAAAGGAAAGGAAAGACAGATAAAAAATCCTAACCAGTTACTCAAGTTGCCAGTTTGTATGCAGACGTACAAGGGACATAACCTTATAAATATTCAGAAGGGCACGGAAAACGAGCAGATGAAGCCATATAATCCCCCTTGCTCATGAAACAGGGGAAATAACCGATAGTATTACAGACAACCTCAGCAAATTGTCGTAGCGTGTTCAACATAAAAGTGATGGCTATCTATGCTGGCCAGTGTCCAGTTTAGCTAATACTAGACAACGGGTAGGAAGACAACTTGACGCAAGTCTCCACTTCTTCAATTTAGAAATATGAAATGGATACACATACCACCTTAAACATATTCTCATCTTTATTCGGTCAAACAAGAATACTTCTTTTTCTTCTTCTTCTTCTTCCTCTTCTAGTTCTTCCTCTTCTAGTTCTTCCTCTTCTTCTAATTTTTTCTTCTTCTACTTCATCGTCTTTCTCTTCTTCTACTTCTTCTTCTTCTACTTCTTCTTCTTCTTCTTCTACATCTACTTCAACGTCTTTATCTTCTTCTTCTTCTACTTTTTCTTCTTCTACATCTACTTCATCTTCGTTCTCTTCTTATTCTTCTTCTACTACTACTGCTTCTTCTTTTTCTTCTTCCTCGTTTACCTCTTCTTCTTCTTCTCCTTCTTCTACTTTTTATTCTACTTCTTCTTCTACTTCTACCTCTTCTTTTTCTAGTCGCTCCTCTTCTACTTATTCCACCTCTTCTTCTAGTTCTTCCTCTCCTTCTACTTTTTTTCTTCTACTTCTTCTTCTACTTTTTGTTCTTCTTCTTCTTCTTCCTTCTTCTAGCTCTTCCTTTTCTCCTTCTTCTCCTGTTTCTTCTTCTTCTAGTTCTTCCTCTCCTTCTACTTTTTTTCTTCTACTTCTTCTTCTACCTCTTCTTCTTCTTCTACTTCTTTTTTTTCTTCTTCTAGTTCTTCCTCTGCTTCTTCTACGTCTTCTTCTACTTTTTCCACTTCTATTCTTAACTGGGTTAAAAACTGTTGGTTACCAGAAGACATGGGGAAGGGGTGATTAGGGGAAGTGGATGGAGGTCAACCATGTAACTATACAACTTAACTCCATATAACTCACACTGAAACAACTTAACTCCATGTAACTAGACAACTTAACTCCATGTAACTAGACAACTTAACTCCATGTAACTAGACAACATAACTCCATGTAACTATACAACATAACTCCATGTAACTAGACAACTTAACTCCATGTAACTAGACAACATAACTCTATGTAACTATACAACATAACTCCATGTAACTAGACAACTTAACTCCATGTAACTAGACAACTTAACTCCATGTAACTAGACAACTTAACTCCATGTAACTAGACAACATAACTCCATGTAACTATACAACATAACTCCATGTAACTATACAACATAACTCCATGTAACTAGACAACATAACTCTATGTAACTATACAACATAACTCCATGTAACTAGACAACTTAACTCCATGTAACTATACAACATAACTCCATGTAACTACACAACTTAACTCCATGTAACTAGACAACATAAATCCATGTAACTATACAACTTAAATCCATGTAACTAGACAACATAACTCCATGTAACTATACAACATAACTCCATGTAACTAGACAACATAACTCCATGTAGCTATACAACATAACTCCATGTAACTATACAACATAACTCCATGTAACTAGACAACATACTCCATGTAACTATACAACTTAACTCCATGTAACTAGACAACTTAACTCCATGTAAATTTGATTGAAAAGTCAATGATTCCCCCACTATTAGCAGATTAAAACAAATAATGAATTTAATGTTGATTCAGTTACTAGCACAAGATGAAGTTTAGTTGTTTACATTAATAATATTGAAGCCTTCTGTTATATTTTCATGTTTAACATACTCTCTAAGGTGAAGATGGTCCACTTCATCATAGGGCCTACTTCATCAGGAGCCCAATTCATCAGGGGTCCACTTCATCTTCACCAGGAGCTCACTTCATCAGGAGACCACTTCATCAGGAACCCACTTCATCAGGAACCCACTTCATCAGGAGCTCACTTCATCAGGAACCCACTTCATCAGACACCCACTTCATCAGAAACCCACTTCATCAGAAACACACTTCATCAGAAACCCACTTCATCAGAAACCCACTTCATTAGAAACCCACTTCATCAGGAACTCACTTCATCAGAAACCCACTTAATCAGGAACCCACTTAATCAGGAACCCACTTAATCAGGAACCCACTTCATCAGGAACCCACTTCATCAGGAACCCACTTCATCAGGAACCTACTTGTCATCGCACAAGCTGACAAATTAACTAATCCACCACTATATAAAAAGTTGAAAATCGATCGCAATTATTCTTCAATGTGGAGATGGCACTTGATCTCCTACTTCTCACATTCTGACTTATTCCTTTCCGTTCCACAGTAAACTATAAATCTGGACTAGTCATCTAAATTTATATTACTTTTTCAAATAACGCGTTCCAAATGTAAGATAGTATCTAACATTCTCCATTATAAGTAAGTACAGCTTGTCTCTGTGGCTTCTGTAACACGTCCATCGTGATTGATGTCTGGCTGTTAACCTCAACCCAAGACTAAATAAATTGTGAGAGTTTTAATCAATCGGATCAAAATTTGTACAGATGAATATCTGGTCAGAGTTTACGTACAGGAAACCTGGTTTTAAAAGTACATGACCTCATTGGTTATATGGGGAGGTCGTCGATACTGTGTGGTTTTCATTTTTGTGCAGGCAAAAGTTAAGAGTGCCTCTATGGCGGAATGGTTATGGCGTTTGCATGTCGATCTGATGAATGTGGGTTCAAATCCGGATTGAGTCACATGCGCAATTTTTAGATGAGAATTCTAGGATTGTTGCTGGAGATACGGAGTTCGCTCTTTGCGCAACATTCTCCGCATCTAGCGTGCGATTTCTGTAGACAGGGATGGAACCATATGGGGAAATCCGATGCAATAAAGTATCTAGTTTTAAACCCTTTTTTAGATAAAAGAAAACATTATTGCTGATACGCAGCTACTGTTAAAAGATGATAGTGATTAGTCACGATCATCATCACAACACATAGAGAGGAAGAGATGCGCTCTGATTTCCTATTGTCTATTGTCTATTGTCTATTCCCAGGTGGAAGATGTAGTTGGCTGTCCACTCTTGCCGTTAAGCGTAGGGATTTGAGCTTTAATTTGCAAAACACGTAATCACAAGGTACTGTAGTTTTACAAATTACAAAAACAATGACAAAATTTTGTGAGCTTTAATTTGAGTTCTAGAGCTAGATGAGTCGCCCTTGTTGTGTTATATCCGTGTTTATGTAGTGTGGTCTTGATATTGTCTATTCAACTTTTCCTTGGTCCTACATTGACTCTAGTACCTGATCTCTTTTTATTGTATGCTGTTATTGGTGGTTGATTGTATTTCATTCTCATTAAATGTCCAAACCACTGCATTTGTTGTCTTTCGATGTATTCGATGCATGAAGTTATGCCCACTCTGCTTCTGGTGTCCTCATTTCGTAGTCTATCTTTCCTTGTGACTCCCACTGCCTTCCTCAAGCATTTCATTTCACACGTGGTGAGCTTTCTGTGATGTGTTACTGTAAGAGACCAAGTTTGGTAACAAAGTGTTGGTGAGCTTTTCTGTGATGTGTTGCTGTAAGAGACCAAGTTTGGCACTGGTAACAAAGTGTTGGTGAGCTTTTCTGTGATGTGTTACTGTAAGAGACCAAGTTTGGCACTGGTAACAAAGTGTTGATATGAAAATACTTTTTATCATCTGTCTTTTCACTTCCATCTTGAACTTTGGGTGTTGTAGTAATTATGTCAGCTGGTAGGTCCGTGCATATGCTTTTTGACACATTGTCTCTATTTTTCTATCGAGTTTTCCGTCCTGTGTGAAAATGTTGCCTACTATTTCCTTCCAACTAATTTTACCAACATTTAACGACAAGTAACAGCCTTTCTGTGTTGATTAATAAAAAAATCGTTTCTCTAAAAAGTTTAAGCGTTCGTGAGTTCCCATTTTACCAACATCTCCTTCACTCTGTATACTGATTTGTAAATGTTTTTAAAGTGTTATCTATACGACAAGTGCTATATTGATCCCATACTTCTGTATGGCAACGAATCATGGACAATGAATAAACAATCAGTACGATCATTGGAAGCCACAGAGATGTGGTTTTACAGAAGAATGCTGAAAATTCCATGGACAGCGAAGAAAACAAATGAGGAGGTTTTAAATCAGGCCTGCACATAAAGAAACCTTATCAAAAGAATACGAATCCAACAATCAAGGTTCTTCGGGCATATAATGCGAAGAGAAGGTTTAGAACATTTGGTGACTACATGTGAAATTTAGGGAAGGAGAGATCATGGAAGGATTGGCACCTGAGCTTCATATGGTGCTGAAGATATAACGTAAAACACACCAATGCTAAAACTGCATGAATCAGGTTTCCACATAAATAGAATTTATTGGGAGGTCTGGTACATTGGTCTGTGCGGTGATCTCGAGAGAGAGTTAATTATACACTCACATGAGTGAGTTCATGTGCACACAATGCCTTCATAACTATGTTTTATCTTTATGATATCCATTGCGAGAATAGTTTTAGTTGCAGAAAAGGAGTGCTTCCATTGATTGATCGATTGATTGATTGATTAATAGGACCATCGTCCTTGCATTTCGGTGAGTAAACATGTGTGACACGATCTCTTTCTTACACAGAAGGATCTCAGCTACAGTACATGAACTCCGCAGCACCGGCGAGGCGCTATTGAAGATGGTGAAGATATTGTTGGAGGAATTTTATATAAAATAATTTCTAATGAATTTTGCCCGAGCAGCGACTTTCCAACCTGCTCTTCTCGATTTTGAACCGCCAAGGGATCTTTTTCGTGTTCAAACTGAACACGGAATCTACGTTTTATCATCCGGCTCCTATAGGACTAGGAACTCGATCTCACATACACTAAGATCAGGGATCTCTGGAAAAATATCCAGATGACTCCACAAGGGAGCGAACCTGGTACCTTTGGCACTAGCGACGAGCATATAACGTCTACGTCATAGAGACACCCCCTCCCCTCCTCCTCCCCCTGATTAGCGATAAAGACAGCGGAGAACAGTAGTGCACATTAATATATGACTCGGGTCACGTTCTAACTCCCACAGATGCTAGGTTGGACATCGCTGTTAAGCTGTGATCTAAGAAAAATGAACGTAATGTAAGAACAAAAATACATTACAAAAGGAAGATTTTCAAAAGTAAATTAATTGAAACGTAAATAAAAAAATAGTAAAAAGGAATTGTGTATTTCGGATTTCTTTTTCCATTTTGTTTTCTGTTCTACTTCAAATGCAATCAATTTACTTCATTGATGTTTAGTAATTTTTAATAACACATAAAAGCTATAAACAGTTGTCTCATTCATATAAAATTAGATGTGCGTTGTAACAAAGTTGTTAATATGGTCAGCGTTGTTATTAACAACTGTAAAACTGAACTATTAAAACACTAAAGAAACATTAGAAAACAAATTACTTTAAACATTGATGCAATTAGGGATTTTTAGAAGAAGAGTCTCTTCTTCTTCTTTGCGTTCGTTCTTTACGACCAATTTTAATCACTCTTTGTGATATGTTTGATCTTTGCCAAGAACGTGTATACGTTGCACATTGGTTTGGTAGGCCCCTAAACGCATAGACTTGTACATGCTTAGGACATGTGCAACCGAGTTCAGCCAAACCTCCTTAGGCGCCTCTTACGACATGAGTGACAGGAAACAGTGGTTCTATTCTTTACACCCCAAATTTGGGCCCTGGTAACCACTCGGACGTCTGTTTTACTTCTTATTGTGAATGTGTGGTATGCATTTTATTGACTGTTGTCTCCTGCGCCAAAGTTTCTCACGTATTGTTTGAGAAGCGAGATGGTACAGTAATTTGTTTTGCTGTAACAATTATGATTTTAGTTTAATTTATAGGCCTATAGTCTCGTAGCCCTGTAGTGAGCGTCTATAGTCTCGTAGCCCTGTAGTGAGCGTCTATAGTCTCGTAGCCCTGTAGTGAGCGTCTATAGTCTCGTAGCCCTGTAGTGAGCGTCTATAGTCTCGTAGCCCTGTAGTGAACGTCTGTAGCATAAACGATTGTGAGCTCGAGCCGAACCCAAGCATAACTGGTTCAAACTCTGCGGCGGACAATTTTGGAAGCAAAT
The DNA here is from genome assembly GCA_020796225.1 of Arion vulgaris. Lineage (NCBI taxonomy): Eukaryota > Metazoa > Mollusca > Gastropoda > Stylommatophora > Arionidae > Arion > Arion vulgaris. The sequence goes on along the minus strand of CM036773.1, from coordinate 27,737,399 downwards.
TAGTTCCCTTGGATTTTTGCGAACTGTAAAAATATACCACACCTTTCAGAAAGCAATGTCAGACTACTGAACGTATACGTGGTGCCTAGAAATTCGACGACTCGTTTTCTGTTGTTGATGACAACGTCATGTAAAAAGAATATGCCACGATTTTAAAATATAGTCTCGTAATAGATGGACTATCGCAATACATAAGCGCGCAGCTATCGACTGTGACACCAGAGGGTTCTTCATTCAATCTCATCGTGCTACATGTGAGAAAAGGAACTGGCCCTCCTACTTAATGCAACTAGGGTGTCGAAATATGACAAGAAGTGACTTCATAGACTAAAGTCTGAATAAGGTATGGGCTTTTAAAATAGCAATATAAGGGCCAGATTAGCATAATGCTTGCGCGTTCGCTTATCGACTCGAACACTAGAGGGGTGTGAGTTCAATCCCCCACTCGATATTCCACAGGCAAGGAAAGGAATTGTTACTCCTACCACCTGCACAATATGGTCTCAAAATGTGAAGTGACAGACAATTCATACAATTGCTCTGATGTCTTTAAAAACCGGATTTGGGCATATGCCCTCAAGCAACTCATGCCAGTCTTCCTACCTATAGCCATCTCCTGCAGTTCCCTCCAACTCTTCTTTATATTGTTGATCTCTGCCTCCAAATCTCGTCTTCATGTATTTCTATGCCTTCCTCTCTTTGCTATCCCTGTGATTCCAGGCAAGGACCCTTCTTGTTATATTTCCCTCGGGTTTCTCAAAGTGTGTCATACCCAGCGCCAGCGTCTTTTTTAAACTTCTTGGTTCACTGGAATCTGTCTTGTTCACTCCATAAGTTCCTCATTTGTGACCCTATCATACCATCTTATTCCCTCTATTGTGTCTTGTTCACTCCATAAGTTCCTCACTGTCTAGAGATTAACCTCAAAAAAAGATGTCATCAAAAACGGAATGTGTCAGCCATTATTGGCGGGGAGGAATCAACACATAGAAATAACTCAATGGACATTGCGATGTCCCTTATTGTATATAGTCGAATAATACCACATGCTTGGTAGGGAACTCTGTTATATATACTGTACACACATACTCCAGATAAACACAACAGCTCTAACCGAAGATAAAAATAAACAAAACAGTGATGAGAAATTAATGAAGGGAAGTAATATAACAGGTAAACAAAATATAAACGAGGAATGTAATAAAGTATAATATTAACGTTATAAAGAATGAGAGACAAATAAACTAGATAAAGGAAGAATTCCGTAATAAACAGTGCAATAAATACTGTTTCAAGAGAAACGATTAATCTACAATTTTGTGAACTGTTTGAGATAGAGTGAGTAATAAATGAACTGAAGATTAGGAGAAAATGAAAGAAAAAGAGGAGACATACGGTTCTGTATCGCAATGCTTTAATTTGAACAAAGCTATGAAAGTGATTTTTTTATTTTAAAACTCATTTTGGCCAAACTAATAAACACTTTGTCGTAAAATGTGGAAAAAATCTGGCATAGAAATGTTGGTACAGGATTAGAGCATATTTTTTAACTTAAATGTATTTGGTCGATAACCCATTAAAAAAGGCTTTAATCCTCCCCAGGTCTTTCCTTTACGTTTGACATTTAGGGATGTGTCTAGCAAGCCTTGTCTAATATGATGGCGTAATTCATTAATTTAGTTTTACAATTTAATCAGGATCGTGTTATACATTGCTTGACATACGCTTGAGAAACAGATGGAGGTTAGTCAACATCCTCCAGGTTGGATTACTATACAACAGTCAGTGAAACAGCTGCGGGAGGCTAGAGGGGCTAGGCATCGACAGCAGTAGACGTGAGTTGAGTCAGATGACAGGACATTTCAGAAAAGTGTGCGACCAGCAAGTAGCATGAATTGGTGGATAGGACCATCATCATTGCACTTCGGTGAGTAAACATATGTGTTCCGATCTCTTATACAGGAAGATCTCAGCTGTAGTGCACGAACTACGTAGCACCGTCAAGGACCCCCAATGTCATTTTTGAAGATGGTGAAGATATTTTTGTGGGAATTTTATTTTTAATCCTTTCCAATGAATTTTCCCGGATAGCGGCTTTCCAGACTGCTCTTCTCAATGTTAAACTACCGAGGGTTCTTTTACGTGCTCAAATTGAACACGGAACATAAATAAAAAAAAATGTCTTCTGTAAAATATAATTAAAAATTAAAATATCACTAAAAAATATGTTGAAACCCTCGTGTTCATACCATTAGGAATATTGGTGACTGCGGTGTTAGACCTGTATTTTCTTTGAGCTAGCCACACGGTGGGTTATGTGGTCAATATTAAGAAGGGAAATTTTGCTTATACGTGTTTCACTGGTTCCCAAATGAAGCTGGTTCAACTTCAAAGTCACTTCTTTCCATACAATTTCAAATATAAATCTCATGCGGAACTCAGCAGCAGTAGTAGTAGTAGTAGTAGTAGTAGTAGTAGTAGTAGTAAAAGTAGTTGTACTAATAGTAGAAGTAATAGTAGTAGTAGCAGAAGTAGTAGTAGTAGCAGTATTAGTAGTAGTAGTAGTGGTAATAGTAGTAGTACTAGTAGTAGTTGTAGTAAAAGTAGTAGTAGTAGTTGTAGTAGTAGTAGTAGAAGCATTAATAGTAGTAGTAGTAGTAGTAGTTGTAGTAGTAAGAGTAGTAGTACTAGTAGTAGAAGTAGTAGTAAAACTACCAAGTTAATATATGTCAGGATTAACTAATCGGATATGACAGTGCTGTCCAACGTGGCGCTTTGGGGCGCATGTGTTAATAACTTCATGGCGCCCTATTTGACTCCGCTGGCTTAATAAGGTTAATCAGATTTCAAAAATACAAATTACTTTTCCGTTTTTTCCGTTGTTTATCACTTCCGTGAACATGATCTTGAAATTTGTGTAATCATGTTTTACTTTTGTAGCCATTCTCATCATCATCAAGGTGCGTATCCTTTATAGGACGTTGCTCTCTTTGCAGCGCATCTGAAATTCACTCTGTCTCTAGCCAGTTCACCCACGTCGCCGATGGTCATATTCATGGTTTCTTTAATATCTTGTAGCCATCTTCTTCTTGGTCTGCCTCTGCGACCTGGGACCCTGCCATTCTACTGTTTTCTAACTCCCCACCCTGTCCTTTTACACTGGAGCAAGCGTCAACATCTGACCTATATTAATGTTGTTAGTATTAATAATAGTAGTATTTCGCCCGAGTGGTTACCGGGGCCCAAATTTGGGGTGTATAGAATAGAACCACTGTTACCTACCACGCATGCCGTAAGAGGCGATTAAGGAGGTTTGGATGAAATCGGATGCACATGTCCTAAACGTGAAGAAGTCTATATGTTTAGGGGCCTACCAAACCAATGTGCAACGTATACACGTTCTTGACAAAGATGAAATATATCACAAAGAGTGATTAAAATTGGTCGTAAAGAACGAACGCAAAGAAGAAAAAGATAGTAGTATTTTAAACATCACATGGCGACCGACCCTCCATAACCATCATTCAGATGCACACCGATATATAAACATGTTGGACTGCACTGAGATATGGTAGGAACGATAGATACTCCATTGTCAAGCAGGAAATCTGAAACTAAACAGCAGCATTGTGGTCTAGCTAAGTGAGTAGGGATCGAAAATAATAGGCAAACACTGTATAACAAATTCAGATTGTGACTTTTAAACCCAAAGATAAACAGGCCTTCGGACTCAGGAAAATTATGAAATGACCCAGCACACCACGATCATTTTCCCGTATTGGGGAAAAAAGAATTTATTTAAAATCAAAAAAAATGCTAAATCAAAATTATATTATGCAAAAAGAGTTAAGTTTTTAAAGAGAAGGAATATAAAAGAATATTTTCACCAATAAATAACCATAGACTCACAGGATTATAAAAATTTAAAAAAGGGTCATCAAAATCGTAATTTTCCCGACCCTTTTTTATCAGGGGAATCTCTCAGTTGTCGCCAGTTATCTGAGTTGGTGTGGGGTTAAAGCTTTTGGGGTCGAAAAGGTTAGAATAACACTGTCTAAAAATTTAAAAAAATTGCGCCCCCAAACAGTAGGGAAAAGGAATAAACGTTAAAAAATTTCAACATTGGGCCACTAAACGAGTAGGACAAAAAGGTTAGACTAACACTGTCACAAAAATTTCAACACGGCTAGCTAAACGGTAGGGGTAAAAAGGGTTAATAACATGTCTACAAAATTTCAAAGCGGGCCAGCTTTAAAAGAGAGAATCGAAAAAATTAGACAACACTTTTACAAAATTGCAACATTGCGCCAGCTAAACGAGAGAAACGAAAAGGAGACTAACACTGTCAAAAGAAACAGGGCCCCTTAAACGGTAGGATCGAAAAGAAGGGGGAAAATCCAAAAAATTTGATGAAAACTGATATTGCAGGATTTTTTTAACAGAGATTTTTCAGGAGTCGAGACGATTGACCGTTCTGGGTCGAACCCCCCCAATCGATCACATTTTTACTAAAAAAACCTTCATCTGGTTTCTTTCCCCCCAGGGGGTTAATGTTATCGCAGAAATAAAAAAGGTTTGGGGCCCCGCGTGAGATGAGAGGAGGGAGGGGGGTATTTGGGAACAGCATTAAAAAGAGATTTTGAGATAAGTTCCTCTTCTTTTCTTCTTTTTACGACAATTTTAATACTTTGGGATAGTTTTTTCTTGCAAGAACATCCGTTGCACAGGGGAGGCCCCCAAAAGAACTCACGTTAGAAAAGCATCCGATTTCAGACAAACTTCCTGGGGCGCCCCTACGAACGTGGAGGGAACAGGGGTTTTATTCACACCCCGAATTTGGGGACTCAAGGGGGCCCCGAACCACCCGGGGTGAACCACCAGGTGGAGATAAGTAATGTCCTGTGATTGTTTTTTTTTATTTGTAAAACCCCCAATACTTAGTTTTTACATTATTTTTACAATTCAAAATAGTTTACAATTGTTAAAAAGTTTTTAATTTCTAAAAGTTTACAATTGTTAAAAATTTTCAATTCAAAATAGTTTTACAATTGTAAAAAAATTTCACAATTAAAATAGTTTTACAATTCAAAAATTTTACAATTCAAATAGTTTTTCAATTTAAAAAAGTTTTACAATTGCTAAAAAAATTTACAATTCAAAAATTTATGATCTTTCCCGATTTGATATAAAAAATTTTGATAAATGATTATTAATGAAAATATAATGATAAATGGTTTTTTTAATGAAAATATAATGATAAATGGGTTTTTTAATGAAAAAAAAGATAAAATTTTTTTAATGAAAATATAATGATAAATGATGGGTTAATGAAAAAAATTGATAAATGGGTTAATAAAAAAATAATGATAAATGGTTTATTAAAAAATATTGTAAATGGATTTGAATAAATGAAAATTTTTATTTGAAAATAAAGATAAATGGCTTTTTAAAGAAGATAATTTTTTTTTTTTTTTTTTTTTTTTTCCCTTTAACTCAAAATTTCATCTCAAACTAATTTTTGGGGAAAATCCTTTTTTTATTTTCAAAGAGGTGACATTGTAAATTACTTTCCCCTGGGCCGTGGGCCAAATGTAATTGGTATTCCCCCGCATGGCAGATTTTTTTCCCACTTCAGAGGTACTCGTTTTCTCCCGAGAAGACCAGGGGCCGAACAAAAGCCGGACGGAGGGTTTAAACCCCAGCTGGAGGTCTCACAACCCCGCAGGCCACTCTATCCTTTAGGATTTGAAGAAAATGATAAAAAGGTTTATTAATAAAAAATAAAATAAATGGTTTTATTTAAAGAAAATATAATGATAAATTTTTTTAATAAAAAATATAATGATAAATGGTTTAATAATGAAAATATAATGATAAATGGTTTTTTGAAAAATAATGAAAAAAAGGGTTTTTTAATGAAAAATTAAGATAAAAGGTTTATTAAGAAAAAATAATGATAAATGACTTTAATGAAAAAATAATGAAAATGGTTTAATTAAAAAATATAATGAAAATGGTTTTTAAAAGAAAATATAATGATAAAGGTTTTTTTAAGAAAAAAAATAATGAAAATGGTTTATTAATAAAAATAATGATAAATGACTTTTTAATAAAATATAATGATAAATGGTTTATTAATTATAAGATAATGGTTTTTTAAAAAAATATAATATAAATGGTTTAAATGAAAAAAATAATGATAAATGGTTTATTAAAAATATAAATAAATGGTTTTTTTAATGAAAAAAATGATAAATGGTTTTTTAATGAAAAAATAATGATAAATGGTTTTTTAAATAAAATATAATGATAAATGACTGAAAAAACTATAATGATAAAGGTTTTTAAAAAAAATATAATAAATGGGTTTTAAAAATGAAATAAAGATAAAAAGGGTTTTTTAAGAAAAAATTTAAAGATAAATGGGTTTTTTAATGAAAATATAATGATAAATGACTGGGTTTAAAGAAAATATAATGATAAAATAATATTAATGAAAATATAATGATAAATGGTTTATTAATGAAAATATAATGATAACTGGTTTGTTAATGAATATATAATAAAATGGGTTTTAAAAATGAAAAAATAATGATAAATGACTTATTAATGAAAATATAATGATAAAGGTTTTTTAATAAAAAAATAATGATAAAACTTATTTAAAGAAAAATAATAAAATGATTATAATAAAAAATAAAGATAAATGGTTTTTTTAATGAAAATTGATAAATGGTTTTTTTAAGAAAATATAATGATAAATGGTTTATTAATGAAAATATAATGATAATGGTATATTATAAAAAATAATGATAAAAAAGGTTTTTTGAAAATATAATGATAAATGACTTTTAATGAAAAATAAGATAAATTTTATTAATGAAAATATAATATAATGGTTTTTTTTAAAGAAAAAATAATGATATATGGTTTTTTGAAAAAATAATGATAAATGGTTTTTTAATGAAAATATAATGTTAAATGGTTTAAAATGAAAAAATAATGATAAATGGTTTATTAATGAAAAAATAATGAAAATGGGCTATTAATGAAAATATAAGATCAATTTTTTAATAAAATATAAGATAAATACAAAAAGAAAAAATGATAAAAAGGCTTTTTAAAGAAAAAAAGATAAATGGTTTATTAATAAAATATAATGATAAATGGGGAAAAAGAAAATATAAATAAAAGTTTTTTTTAAGAAATATAATGAAAAATTTTTTAAAAATATAATGATAAAATGGTTTAAAATAAAAAATAAGATAACTGTTTTTAAAAAAATAAGATAAATGGTTTTTTTAATGAAAAAATAAAGAAATGGGTTTTTTAATGAAAATATAAAGATAAATGGTTAAAAAAATGATAAATGGTTTATTAATGAAAAATAATGATCAATTGTTTATTTAAAGAAAATATAATGAAATTTTATTAATAAAATTAATGATAAATAGTTTATTAATGAAAAATAATGAAAATGGGTTTTTTAATAGAATATAATGAAAATGGTTATTTTGTATAAATAAATGGTTTTTAAAAAAAATATAATGAAAATGGTTTATTAATGAAAATATAATAAAATGGTTTTTAATAAAAATATAATATAAAAAGGTTTTTAAAAAAATATAAATAAATGACTTGAATGAAAATATAAATGATAAATGACTTTTTTGAAAATATAATAAATGGTTTTTTTAAAGAAAAAAATAAATGGTTTATTAATGAAAATATAATGATAAAAGGTTTATTAATAAAATATAATGATAAATGGGTTTTTAATGAAAATATAAAGATAAATGGTTTATTAATGAAAATAAAAGAAATGGTTTTTTTTTGAAAAAATGATAAAATTTTAAATAAAATATAATGATAAATGACATATTTAAAGAAAATATAATGATAAATGGATTTAAAAAAATATAATGATAATGGGAATGAATATATAAGATAAATGGTTTAAAATAAAATATAATGATAAATGACTTATTAATAAAAATAAGATAAATGGTTTATTAATAAAAATAATGATTATTATTAATAAAAATAAAGATAAAGGGCTATGAATGGAAAATAAATGAAAATGGGTTTTTTAATGTATTGATAAAGGGTTTTTTAAAAAATATTGATAAATGGTTTATTAAGAAAATATAAGATAATGGGATATTAAAAAAATATAATGATAAATGGTTTATTAATGAAAAAATAATGATAAATGGTTTATTAATGAAATATAATGATAAATTACTTTTTAATGAAAATATAATGAAATTTCTTTTAAAATATAATGATAAATGGTTTATTAATGAAAAATAATGATTTGGTTTATTAAAAAATATAATGAAAATGGCTTGTTAAAAAAAATATAATGATAAATGGGTTTTTTAAAAAATATAATGATAAATGGTTTATTAATAAAATATAATGTAAATGGTTTAAGAAAATATAATGATAAATTTTTTAAAAGAAAAAGATAAAATTTTTTTGAAAATATAAATCAATTGTTTTTAATGAAAAAATAATGATAAATGGTTTTTTAATAACAATATAAGATAAAAGGGTTTTTTAATGTAAATGATAAATTGTTTATTAAGAAAATATAGATAAATTTTAAATGAAAAAATAATGATAAAATTTTTTTTAAAATATAATGATAAATTTGTTTTTTTTAAAGAAAAAATAAAGATAAATGGTTTATTAATAAAATAAATGATAAATGGTTTATTAATGAAAATATAATAAAAATTTTTTAATGAAAATATAATGATAAATGGTTTTAAAGAAAAAATAATTTATAAATGACGTTAATGAAAATATGGTAAAACTTTTAATAAAAAAATAAATGGGTTTTTTAATTTAAAATAAGATAATGGTTTATTTAAAGAAAATATAATGATAAATGGTTTAAATGAAAAATAATGATAAATTTTATTATAGAAAAAATAATGAAAATGGGTTAATGAAAAAATAATGATAAATGGGTTTTTTTGAAAATATAATGATAAAAGGGTTTTTTAATGAAAAAAATTTAAAAAAAGTTAAGAAAATATAATGATAAATGGGTTTTTAAAGAAAATATAATGAAAATGGTTTATTAATGAAAAATAATGATAAATGGCTTGTTAATGAAAAAATAATGAAAATGGGTTTTTTGAAAATATAATGATAAAAGACTTTTTAATAAAAAATAATGATAAATGGTTTATTAATGAAAAAAAATGATAAATGATTTTTTAAAAGAAAAAATAATGATAAATATTATTAATGAAAATATAAATGAAAATGGTTTATTAAAAAAATATAATGAAAATGATTATTAATGAAAATATAATGACAAATGACTTTTTAATAAAAAAAAAATGAAAATGGTTTATTAATGAAAAATAAAAGAAAATGATTATTAATGAAAATATAATATAAAACTTATTAATGAAAATATAATGATAAAAATTATTAATGAAAATATAAAAATAAATGCTTTAGAAAAAATAATGATAAATTTTATTAATAAAAATAAATGATAAATGACTTATTTTGAAAAATAAATAAATGACTTATTAATAAAATATAATGATAAAATTTTTTTAATGAAAATATAATGATAAATGACTGGTTAAAAAACATAATGATAAAAGGGTTTTTTAATGAAAATATAATTATAAATTTTTATTAATGAAAAAAATGATAAAAGTTTTAATGAAAATATAATGATAAATGGTTTATTAATAAAATATAATGATAAAAACATTAATAAAATATAATATAAAGGTTTAAATGAAAAAATAATGAAAAATGGGTTTTTAAGAAAATATAATGATAAATGGTTTTTTAATGAAAATATAATGATAAAAAGACTTTTGAAAATTAAATAATTTTTTTGAAAAATAAGATAAAACATTTAAAGAAAATATAATGATAAATGACTTTTTAATAAAATATAAGATAAAAGGTTTATTAAGAAAATATAAGATAAATGGTTTATTAATAAAATATAATGATAAAATTTTTTTAATAAAATATAAGATAAATGGGAATAATGAAAAAATAATGATAAAAGGTTTATTAATGAAAATATAATGATAAATGGTTTTAAAAAATATAATGATAAATGGTTTATTAATGAAAATATAATGATAAAAGACTGGTTAAGAAAAATAAATAAATGGCTTTTTAAAGAAAATATAATGATAAATGGTTTTTTAATGAAAAAATAATATAAATGGCTTTTTAAAAAAATATAATGATAAATTTTATTAAAAAAAAATATAAGATAAAAAGACTTATTAATGAAAATATAATGAAAATGGAAATGAAAAAAAATATAACTGGTTTGTTAATAAAATATAATGAAAATTTTTTTAATGAAAAAATAATGATAAAAAGGTTTATTAATGAAAATATAATGTTAAATGGGTTTTTTAAATTTTAAAATATAAAGATAAATGGTTTATTAATGAAAAAAAATGATAAATGGTTTATTAATAAAAATATAATGATAAATTTTTAAAATGAAAATATAATGATAAATGGTTTATTAAAAAAATATAATGATAAAAGGTTTTTTAATGAAAATAGAATGATAAATGGGTTTTTTTGAAAATATAATGATAAAACAATGAAAATATAATGAAAATTTAAAAGAAAAATATAATGATTGGTTTTAAGAAAATATAATGATAAATTTTTTAAGAAAAAAAAATGAAAATGGTTTATTAATGAAAATAAAGAAAAACTTATTAATGAAAAAATAAATAAAAGGTTTATTTAAAAAATATAATGATAACTTTTTTAATGAAAATATAATGATATATGGTTTATTAATGAAAATATAATGATAAATGGTTTATTAATGAAAATATAATGTTAAATGATTTTAAAAATAAAAAATAATGAAAATGGTTTATTAATGAAAAAATAAATAAATGGGTTATTAATGAAAAATAATGATCAATGGGTTTTTTAATGAAAATATTGATAAAACTGGGTTAAAAAAATAAGATAAAAAAGGGTTTTAATGAAAATATAATTAAATGGTTTATTTAAAGAAAAAATAATGATAAATTTTTAATGAAAAATAATGATAAATTTTTTTGAAAAAAAAAAAGAAAATATTATTTTGAAAAAAATGATTTAAAATTTTTTGAAAAAATAATATAACTGTTTGTTAATGAAAAAATAATGATAAATTTTATTAAGGAAAAAAAATGTTAAATGGTTTTTTAATGAAAAAATAATGATAAATTTTAAAATAAAATGATAAATTTTATTAATGAAAATATAATGATCAATTGTTTATTTAAAGAAAATATAAGATAAAAGGTTTATTAATAAAATATAAAGATAAAAATTTAAATGAAAATATAATGAAAAAAGGTTTTTTAATAAATTAAATAAATGGTTTATTAATGAAAAATAAAGATAATGGTTTTTAAAAGAAAAAATAATGATAAATGGTTTATTTAAAATATAATGATAAATGGTTTTTAATGAAAATATAATGATAAATTTTATTAATGAAAATATAATGATAAATAATTTTTAATGAAAATATAATAAAATGACTTTTTAAAGAAAATATAATGAAAATGGTTTATTAATGAAAAAATAATGATAAAGGGTTTTTTAATGAAAATATAATAAAATTTTTATTTAATGAAAATATAATGATAAATGGTTTAATAATAAAAAATAAATAAATGGTTTTTTAATGAAAATATAATGATAAATGGGTTTTTTAATGAAAATATAATGAAATGACGGAATGAAAATTAATGATAAATGAATATTTAAAAAAATATAATGATAAATGGTTTATTAATGAAAAAATAATGAAACTGGGTTTAAATTTTAATATATAATATAAAAAGGTTTAATAATAAATATAATGAAAATGACTTTTGAAAAAAAATGAAAATGGTTTTTAATAAAAAAATAATGATAATATTTTAAAAAATATAATATTGACTTATGAATGAAAAAAAATAATGATAAATGGTTTTTTTAATGAAAAAATAATGATAAATTTTTTTTGAAAAATAAATAAATGGTTTATTAATAAAATATAATGTAAGGATATTAAAAAATATAATGATAAAAAGGTTTATTAATGAAAATATAATGATAAATGGTTTATTAATGAAAATATAATGATAAAAATTTTTAAATAAAAAAATAATAAAAACTTTTTTAAGAAAATATAATGAAAATGGTTTATTAATGAAAATATAATATTAATTTTATTTGAAAATATAAGATAAATGGCTTTTAATGAAAAAAATAATGATAAATGGTTTATTAATGAAAATATAATGATAAATGGTTTATTAATAAAAATATAATGATAAATGGTTTATTAATAAAAATAATATAAAAGGTTTTTTTGAAAAAGAAAATGGTTTTTAATGAAAAAAAAGATCAATTGTTTATTAATGAAAATATAATGATAAATGGTTTTAAAAAAAAATATAATGAAAAAAGTTTATTAATGAAAATAAATAAAATTGTTTATTAATGAAAAAATAAGGATAAATGGTTTATTAAAAAAAAATTAAATGGTTTTTAATGAAAAAATAAGATAAAAGGTTTTTTAAGAAAAAAATAATGAAAAATGGTTTATTAATGAAAAAATAATGATAAAAGGTTTATTTAAAGAAAATATAATAATAAAAGGGTTTTTTAATGAAAATAAATGATAAAAGGTTTATTAAGAAAATATAATGATAAATACTTTTAATAAAAATATAATGATAAATGACTTAATGAAAATATAATGATAAATGGTTTTTTAATGAAAAAAATAAATAAAAGGTTTAAATGAAAAAATAAATAAATGGTTTATTAAGAAAATATAATGATAAATGGTTTATTATAGAAAATATAATGATAAATGGGTTTTTTAATGAAAAAAATAATGATAAATGGTTTTTTAATGAAAAATATAATGATAAATGGTTTATTAATGAAAATATAATGATAAATGACTGGTTAATGAAACTATAATGATAAAAGGTTGTTTGAAAATATAATAAAATGGTTTATTAATGAAAAAAAATGATAAATAAAGAATAAAATAAATGAAAATGGTTTATTAATGAAAATATAATGATAAATGACTTTTTAAAAAAAATATAATGATAAATGGTTTATTTAAAGAAAATATAAAGATAAATGACTTTTTGAAAAAAATGATAAATGACTTATTAAAAAATATAATGATAAATGGTTTTTAATGAAATATAATGATAAATGATTTTAAAAAGAAAATATAATGAAAATGACTTATTAATGAAAATATAATGATAAATGGTTTAAAATAAAAAATAATGATAAAAACTTTATAAAAATAATGATAAATACTTTTAATAAAAAAAATGATAAAATTTAAATAAATATAATGATAAATGACTTTAATAAAAATAATGATAAAAGGGTTTTTTAATGAAAATATAATGATAAAGACATTAAGAAAAAATAATGATAAATGACTTTTTTTAATAAAAAAAATAATGAAAAATTTTTTTAATAAAATATTGATAAATGATGTTAATGAAACAAATGATAAATGGTTTATTAATGAAAATATAATTTAAATGTTTTTTTTAAAAAAATATAAAATAAATGCGTTTGAAAATATAAGATAAATGTTTATTAATGAAAATATAAAAATAAACTTTTTAAAGAAAAAAATAATGATAAAAAGGGTTTTTAAGAAAAATAATGATAAATTTTTTTAATGAAAAAAATAATGATAAATGGTTTATTAATGAAAAAATAAGATAAGTTATTTAAAATAATGATCAATGGTTTATTAAAAAAATATAATGATAAATGACATTATAAAAAAATGATAAATGACTTTTAAATATAAATAAATGGTTTTTTTTAAAGAAAAAATAATGATAAATGGTTTATTTAAAGAAAAAATAATGTAAATTTTATTCATGTTTGAAAATGGTTTATTAATGAAAATATAATGATAATTTTATTAATGAAAAAAATAAGATAAAAAGGTTTTTTAATGAAAATATAATGATAAATGGTTTTTTAATAAAATATAATGATAAATTATTAATGAAAATATAATGAAAATGGGTTTTTTAATGAAAAATAAAGATAAATGGTTTTTTAAAAGAAAATATAGATAAAAGGTTTATTAATGAAAAAAAATGATAAAAGGTTTATTAAAGAAAATATAATGATAAATGACTGTTAAAAAATATAAGATAAAAGGTTTTTAAAGAAAATATAATGATAAAAAGGTTTTAAATGAAAATATAATAAAAATGGCAAATGAAAATATAATGATAAGGTTTATTAATGAAAATATAATGATAAATGGTTTTTAATGAAAAAAAAAATAAATGGTTTATTTAAAGAAAATATAAGATAAAAGACTTATTAATGAAAATATAATGAAAATGGTTTATTAATGAAAATATAATGATAAAAACTTTTAATGAAAAATAATGATTGACTTATTATGAAAATATAATGAAAATTTTATTAATGAAAATATAATATAAATGTTTATTTAAAGAAAAAATAATGATAAAATTTTTAAAGAAAAAAATAAAATAAATTTTATTAATGAAAAAATAATGATAAAAGGTTTATTAAAAAATATAAATAAAATGGTTTATTAATGAAAAAATAATGATAAATGGTTTATTTAAAGAAAAAATAATGATAAATGGTTTATTAATAAAAAAAAATAAAAATGGTTTATTAATGAAAAATAATGATAAATGGTTTATTAATGAAAAAATAAGATAAAAGGTTTATTAATGAAAATATAATGATAAAATTTTTTTAATGAAAATATAATGATAAATGGTTTATCAATGAAAATATAATGATAAATGACTTATTAATGAAAAATATAATGAAAATTTTTATAAGAAAAAAAATGAAAATGACATTAATGAAAAAAAATGACAAAACATTAATAAAAATATGATAAATGGGTTTTTTAATGAAAATATAATGATAAATTTATTAATGAAAATATAATGATAAATGCTTATTAATGAAAAAATAATGATAAATACTTATTAATGAAAAAAATTAATGATAAAAAGCTTATTAAAAAAAATATAATGATAAATGGTTTATTTGAAAAAAATAATGATAAATATTATTAATGAAAATATAAGAAAATGACTTATTAAGAAATATAATGATAAATGGGTTTTTTAATGAAAATAATTAAAAAGGGTTTTTAATAAATAATTATAAATTTTATTAATAAAATATAATTAAAATTTTATTAATGAAAATATAATGATAAATGGTTTATTAAATAAATGAAAATGGTTTTTTAAGAAAATATAATGATAAATGGTTTTTTAATGAAAATAAATGATAATTTTATTAATGAAAAAAAAAGATAAAAGGTTTTTTAATGAAAAATAATGATAAAAACTTATTAAAAAAATATAATGATAAAAACTTATTAATGAAAATAAATGATAAATGGTTTTTAAAAGAAAATATAAATAATCTTTTTAAATGGAAAAAAAAAAGATAAATGACAAATAAAATTAATGATAAATGGTTTATTAATGAAAATATAAAAGATAAATGGTTTTTTAATGAAAATATAATGATAATGACTTATTAATGAAAATATAATGATAAATGGTTTTTTAATGAAAATATAATGAAAATTTTTTATTAATGAAAATAAAATGATAAATGATTTAATGAAAATATAATGATAAATGGTTTTTTAATAAAAAAAATGATAAAAGGTTTTTGAAAATATAATGTAAAAGGTTTTTAATAAAATATAATGATAATGGTTTTTTAAAAAATATAATGATAAATGACTTATTAATGAAAAAAAAATGATAAATGGTTTTTTAATAAAATATATATAAAATTTTTTATTTGAAAATAAAATGATAAATGATTTTTAAAAGAAAATAATGTAAAATTTTATTAATGAAAATAAATTTATAAAAGGTTTTTTTAATAAAATATAATGATAAATGGTTTATTTAAAGAAAATATAAATTTAAAATTTTTTTAATAAAATATAAGATAAATGGTTTATTAATGACCAGCACCTTCTTCCGAACGTTCATATCAACCACATATCAACCCAAAAAACTGAACTCCGGGCTTTGGATCGAAAAAAAAAAAAAAAAATTGGCGAAAACATGAAAAACTTAATCTGTTTCGGGTTTTGTTTTTACAAAAAATTGAATATTTATTTTAGGGCTATCATCATTGCACTTCGTTTAAACCATAGGCTGATTTTTTCTTACACAGGAAGATCTAACGGAGGCACAACCTCGCATCGCAGGGTCACTGATTTAATTTTAAAGATGATACGATTTTTAAAATAATTTTTTTTTTTAAATATCTTTTTTTAAAGAATGTTTTCGACAGATATCCACCCTGTTTTAAACGCCGGCTTTAGACCAAAATTTAACAGGGCATCTTTTTGCGTCGCCCGCGGAATTTTCGGGGATAGCCCAAGCCTGAACGTTTGACTGATTTTGCAAAACCGTTTACTAAAACGGGGCCCACCTTTTTCGATAGGGCAGGAACTGATCCCCCATTTTATCAGGGGCTTTGATTAAATCCCCAAAGGCTTCACGAGGAAGCGGAAATTATTTTGGGCGAAAAGGGACCGAACCTCCATGAAGACCAAAAACAACATTTTGTTTTAGAATAAAAGAACGAAAGAATTGGGTTGAATCATTTTCCCCAAATGGTTACCTTCCCGGGGAAAAAATAGAACCACTGTTACCTGTCAGCATGTTTAAAAGGATAAGGATTGGGGGGTGGGGTTTTCCCACCCAAAAAAAAACCCCCTAAAAAACTACAGAAACGGGGAGCGAGCCGAGAAAAGTTTGGGAAAAGAAATCCCAAAGAAAAACATAGAGCCCAAATTGGAAGATGGATAAAAAACAATTAAGGTTAATGAATCAGATTTCAAAATTTGTAGAATTTATGGGAAATCTGGTACATTGGTCTGGGCGTGATCGCGAAATAGAGAATACATTTTGCAACAAACATATTTACAACAACAATTCAAAACACTTTCTGCCCGTCTGGTGCCGGGGCTTGCAAGGGAAGCAAAGAATAGTACCACTGCAACCTACAATACATGCGACTGATGTAGGCCTTAGGGATGCTACCCTAGTAAATAAAAAGCAGCGCAGAAATTGGATGTGCTGGCAAACTTGTAGGCGCATAACAACGTACAAACGCTCTTAGGCTCAGGTCACATACAAATCACACAGAGTAGTTGACAAGTGGTCGATATATGGAACAGAAGAAGAAGAAGTAAACACTCTTAGCACATTGTTGATTTGTGGATCATCTTCATCACATAACAGACATGCATATCATGATCTCTGATCTCATCCCCAGTTGGTCTTTCATTGTGTTAAGACTAACAGCCCCTGTTTTGCAGTTGGTCTTTCATTGTGTTAAGACTAACAGCCCCTGTTTTGCAGTTGGTCTTTCATTGTGTTAAGACTAACAGCCCCTGTTTTGCAGTTGGTCTTTCATTGTGTTAAGACTAACAGCCCCTGTTTTGCAGTTGGTCTTTCATTGCGTTAAGACTAACAACCCCTGTTTTGCAGTTGGTCTTTCATTGCGTTAAGACTAACAGCCCCTGTTTTGCAGTTGGTCTTTCATTGCGTTAAGACTAACAGCCCCTGTTTTGCAGTTGGTCTTTCATTGTGTTAAGACTAACAGCCCCTGTTTTGCAGTTGGTATTTCATTGTGTTAAGACTAACAGCCCCTGTTTTGCAGTTGGTCTTTCATTGTGTTAAGACTAACAGCCCCTGTTTTGCAGTTGGTCTTTCATTGTGTTAAGACTAACAGCCCCTGTTTTGCAGTTGGTCTTTCATTGTGTTAAGACTAACAACCCCTGTTTTGCAGTTGGTCTTTCATTGTGTTAAGACTAACAACCCCTGTTTTGCAGTTGGTCTTTCATTGCGTTAAGACTAACAGCCCCTGTTTTGCAGTTGGACTTTCATTGTGTTAAGACTAACAGCCCCTGTTTTGCAGTTGGTCTTTCATTGCGTTAAGACTAACAACCCCTGTTTTGCAGTTGGTCTTTCATTGTGTTAAGACTAACAGCCCCTGTTTTGCAGTTGGTCTTTCATTGTGTTAAGACTAACAGCCCCTGTTTTGCAGTTGGTCTTTCATTGCGTTAAGACTAACAACCCCTGTTTTGCAGTTGGTCTTTCATTGTGTTAAGACTAACAGCCCCTGTTTTGCAGTTGGTCTTTCATTGTGTTAAGACTAACAGCCCCTGTTTTGCAGTTGGTCTTTCATTGTGTTAAGACTAACAGCCCCTGTTTTGCAGTTGGTCTTTCATTGTGTTAAGACTAACAGCCCCTGTTTTGCAGTTGGTCTTTCATTGTGTTAAGACTAACAGCCCCTGTTTTGCAGTTGGTCTTTCATTGTGTTAAGACTAACAGCCCCTGTTTTGCAGTTGGTCTTTCATTGTGTTAAGACTAACAGCCCCTGTTTTGCAGTTGGTCTTTCATTGCGTTAAGACTAACAGCCCCTGTTTTGCAGTTGGTCTTTCATTGTGTTAAGACTAACAACCCCTGTTTTGCAGTTGGTCTTTCATTGCGTTAAGACTAACAGCCCCTGTTTTGCAGTTGGTCTTTCATTGTGTTAAGACTAACAACCCCTGTTTTGCAGTTGGTCTTTCATTGCGTTAAGACTAACAGCCCCTGTTTTGCAGTTGGTCTTTCATTGTGTTAAGACTAACAGTCCCTGTTTTGCAGTTGGTCTTTCATTGTGTTAAGACTAACAACCCTGTTTTGCAGTTGGTCTTTCATTGTGTTAAGACTAACAGCCCCTGTTTTGCAGTTGGTCTTTCATTGTGTTAAGACTAACAGCCCCTGTTTTGCAGTTGGTCTTTCATTGTGTTAAGACTAACAGCCCCTGTTTTGCAGTTGGTCTTTCATTGTGTTAAGACTAACAACCCCTGTTTTGCAGTTGGTCTTTCATTGTGTTAAGACTAACAGCCCCTGTTTTGCAGTTGGTCTTTCATTGCGTTAAGACTAACAACCCTGTTTTGCAGTTGGTCTTTCATTGTGTTAAGACTAACAACCCCTGTTTTGCATTGATTTGTTTAGCTCATAATTATTAATCATCATCATCATCAAATAGCTACTCATTTGTAAAAATTGCCAGCCTTACAGTCCTTTGGAATTTCTCCCTCTCATAGGTCTTCTCTGCAACGGACATGCTAAAATACCAGTTACACCCTAAGCCCATCTTCTCTGTGTTCTTCCTCTTCTTCTCTTTGCAGTGATGCCTCCTTCCATGATGGTTCGTGTCTGTTTATATGTCCAAAATACTTCACTTTTCTTATTTATATTTGTAGCATCAGCCAGTTTTATTCATTAACTAACACCAACAAATAAAGGTGGCATGTTGCAATCTATCTATTCTCTAATCCTGTTTTGTCTTTCAGTAAATCCAAAAAGGAGACACATGGAGCGAGCCTCTATATGCGCCTTGTATTTCTTTCTCTTCTCCAATCCTGACTTGCCTCACAGCATCAGGGGAATAAGAGATTTCTATTAAGGGACATAATCAGAAAGTTAGATATTTAGTCAAGTCCTGCCAGTTTGTCCAACATTTGGCCAACATTTTAAAATTAAAACTATTTTTTAAAAAACCAAAGTAGGCCTTCACTTAAAAAAATCCAGGCAACTTCTGTTAAACGCATTTACAGAAAGTAGTTTCTATGTCTTTGAAGTTGCACGGAACTGCGACAACTAATGCCAGAGAGACAGACGCAGCAAGACGTCTGGCATGCCCAGAAAGAGAAGTCATCCAAGTACATGGTGTTTGCTGTTTTTTTAAAAACAGTTCAAACATTTGGTTGATTAAGTGCGATCAGAACTCGAGAAACTTGTGTTGTGTTTACCTTGGATTTAGTGTGAAAGAGAATTCCAATGAAATCACGTAATGTTACAACACCGCCTCCCGTCTGCAATGTTTCTACAAGAATGTTTTTTTCCTTCCAAAATTTTATCATTTACCCATTGATTCTACAGGGTGTTCAAGATAAAAGTAGCCCGGTCAACGGAGCCAATTTGGCATATGTTTATGAAAATGAGTAGGTTCAATTATGACGTAGTATTGGTCAAGTGAGCGAGTATTTTTATGATAGTGTGTAATTATGGTGTGGGAAGGGGTGATGAACAAATATGACGAAAGGACGAGCTAGTCAGAACCGGTTTAAATTGTAAATAGACACAACGCAATGCGTGCATGGCAAGCAACTTTTGATTTGTCAATTGGGCTACTTTTATCTTGAACACATTGTGTTTCTTCTTATTTCAGGTCTGGTGTAATCTATTTGTCTCCCCTGTGTTACTGGGTCCCACAAGGGATGTGACAAACAATAATAAATTGACATACGAGGTAGGACCTAAGAGGCGACTAAGGTAGGGTTCTGAATGGGGCTGGTTACTCCGTCTGGTAGAAAGTTTAGCTACAAAACCCAACCAACCATGAACAAGTCTAACTTGACATTAGTTGGTTTGAGGTCGATGCCCTAGCGAGAGTTAAAAAGGGATTAGAGAGAGATAGAAAGATAGAGAGAGAGAGAGAGAGCGCGAAAGAGAGAGAGAGAGTTATCTATTTCTGTCATTTTTCTAAAATATTCATAAAAAAATATATCCACAGATTTGTATAAAATGAAAATTTGTGTTTCAAAATTGAAAATGAAATCCGTAATAATACGTGCTAATAACCTGCACACGTGACCTCTTTTTCTGAACTGAACATTTCCCTCTCTCACCCCAGCACACGCTAACTGAAATAATTATTACTTTGGCCAAAAAAAATATATTTGGTCTCAATTTTTGAATGTCTACACTTGGATATCTGCTAGAGGTGACTGAGCAACTATGGGTCAGTCTTTAGAGCTGTGGCGTCTGTTAAGTAACAATAACATATAACTATGTTTGGCTGAAAATTGAATACGCCTGTCCTACATGCCGTTGAGGCTCCACGGGTCGTAACATACTCACGTTCTCAGCGCAAACCACGTAGATCACTAAGAATGGTTAACTTGATTGATGCGAACAATGTTATTTTGGAAGAACCCCAGGGAAAGCAACGAAAGCAATGAATATGATCAATAAATAGAAAGTGTACGAGTAGTAGGCGCTTCCGGAAAAACAACCTACCAAACAAAGGATTCGAACCACTTACCCTTATTTCATACGGCACCCATTGCCTAGCCTAGCACTGCGAGCGTTTCTACGAACACATCCATCGAGCCATTTTTAAAAGGCTTTACTGAGGCGTGTCTTTCAGAAACGCTTCGTTTTATCTCTCTTCTCTTTAGCCTGTTACGCCCTTGGTGCTTAGGGCAGCAACAAACGCACACCATTCTTCCCTGTTCATGGCCTTCCTCTGTATTGTGTTCCAGCTATGATTCATTTCTTTCAGTTCTTGCTCTAACGTTCTCCTTGAGGTCGTCTTGGGTCTTCCACGCTTTCGCCTACCCTCTGGAGTCCATCTCAGTGCAGTTTTCGTGTCGGAGCCAGTCTCCATGCGCATCACATGTCCAATTCATCTCCAGCGTCGTCTTCGGATGATAGTGCCCATATTCTCTTGTTGGCATCGTTCAAGCAATTCTTGGTTCGAGATAGTAGTCGGCCAGTACACGCGTAAGATTTTTCGCAGACAAGTTGTATGAAATGTGGAGAGTCTGGACATATCTTGTTCTGTCATTCTCCAGCATTCCGATCCGTACAGCAATGTTGACAGCACACAGCTGTTGTAGATACTAGTTTCGTTTTATCTAGACACATAATAATCAGGTCAGGTTAAACTTGATTGATAAGAAGACACGCAAACACACAAGCAAACAAACAAGTAGCTATCCTCATGTTCCGTGCCTACTGACATTGACGATTGACGACATTCTATATGCTCAACCTCGCAAATGGTACTAGACAACATGAGCGCCTATTACTACGCTTCATTGACGCACCCAAGCGTGATCTAACTTCATGCAACATAGATACAGAAAATTGGGATCGGTTGGCCAAAGACAGGCAAGCATGGCGCGCGGCGATGAGTGATGGCTTAAAAAGAAAAGAAGAAAAGCAGCATCACATAAAGAGCAGAGAGCAGAGAGAACATCCTGTGCATCAGCCCTAGTCTCCAATCTCACCTGCAGCAAATGTGGCAAGGATTGTCACTCCAGAATATGCCATTACAGCAGGGTTGCCAAACTAAAAATTGAGAAAATAAGCCAAACACTGACCGGAAAAAGCCAAAAAAAGCCAGGATGAAAAAAGTGCTATTTCATACTTAGCAGCTACATCATAAGAAGAGCTCCAAATCAAGGTCATCACTATCCTCACCACTAAAACCAGCACCATACATTTTATCAGTAGATAAGCTCTTTACCATATTAGAGGAAGCAGTAAAACTCTTGCAACATTTGTTAGATAAAAGCAGTTCTGTTCTTATTCTCACTATAGCCTCAATAAGCTGCAGCATCGTTCTATTTCTAGTTTTTGTTTTGACTGATGATACAAGAGAGAACACCCTCCCAATAATAGCATTACTAACTCGAGTTATTAAACAAGTCAGAGCAAAGGTGGCAAGCTCTTTAAATGACTCGTGTTGAAGAACACCAACCAAAATACACAAGTGCTTTCGTGTTGAAGTGTCAGTAGATTCATCAATAATTAAGTCATTATTTCTTGTACTTTAAGTCAACAATGATATCATCTTTCATTGATGGTGAGATGATGTTTTTTTATTAAAAAAAACATTTTGTTCTGTGCAACGTTATGTGCTCTAAAGTGCTCCCTTGTCCATGACCTATCATTATTTCACTAAGTTGGTCGACAGAACGGATGGCATAGTAACAGACCACACATACAACCACCTGAAGTTCTGCTGCCTTAACCTTATCATAATTTTGTCTAGTGAAATTCTCCACTTGAAGTGTATTTTGTCCTGATGATGGAGTTCTCTATCTTTGTTTTTCTGTTTTTTCATGTACAGCTAGTCTACTGGCTTTAGGCACAACGGTACAGGGGCATAATTTACAGAACGCATTTTGTAATCCATCAGAAGATCTTTTCACCCATACAAAAGTCTATTCCCAATTGGTATTATATTTACGACTACTGTCATAAGATTATTTACATTTTTTTATCGCCATAATTAGATTCTTTGCGAAATTACACACGAATAAAAACAGATAACAGGACTGCAGTGCACAATCCGAGGCGGGAAAAAGAGCAAAGCAGAAAGTGATGTACCTTTCCATAATCTTTCATTATCATTAGTACTAAACATATTTTTAACAATACCAAATCAAAACCAATAAAAAATCTATATTAAGTATATTTAACTAATTTGCTCTTAAGAATTAAACACAGTTTTAGAAAAAAATTTTGCATATGAAAAAAAGGGACAAATGTGGGAAAAAAGCCAAACACTTATTTTGAGGCTAACCACTTTAAAAAAAAGCCAAATTTTGCTTTATGGTCTTAAAAAGGCCAAATTGGCAATCCTGCATTACAGTCGCAAGAAAAACGTGATTCAGCGCAGAACAAAGTACATGACACAAAACCTATTGAGTCCAATAATGATGTCATAGGCTGTCATGAATCTCCACAAATTGTCATCCCTAATTTTTGTTGAAAAACTCAAATTTTTATTACAATAATAGACAACGAAACAGACCAATAGTTGGTTCAGAAACATTTTCGCCTACAGGTCTGTGTATTTGACATATTTGTCCCGTTGATGTATTGTCTAGTGAGACACACGTTGAGCAACATGGAGGAAAAGTTGTAGAAATAGAAACTACACTCCACTCACCTTTAACTAGATTTCCTTGAACATGACAGTGTAATTATATGTCAACAAGTGTAAGTGATATTTGACTTGTCAAAGAACCAACTTTTTCTTCTTCTTCTTATTTTGCCGTCACACTGCTACCGGGTTGTTGTCCAGTGTCGTCACACTGCTACCGGGTTGTTGTCCAGTGTTGTCACACTGCTACCGGGTTGTTGTCCAGTGTCGTCACACTGCTACCGGGTTGTTGTCCAGTGTTGTCACACTGCTACCGGGTTGTTGTCCAGTGTCGTCACACTGCTACCGGGTTGTTGTCCAGTGTCGTCACACTGCTACCGGGTTGTTGTCCAGTGTCGTCACACTGCTACCGGGTTGTTGTCCAGTGTCGTCACACTGCTACCGGGTTGTTGTCCAGTGTCGTCACACTGCTACCGGGTTGTTGTCCAGTGTCGTGGTTTTCTATTTTTGTCTCGTGCTGTTCTGGTGGCTTGGGTGATAGCTACTTTTGCACTTTGACAAGATTCTGTTATGCCATCTAACGATCTTTTTCGTGGTCTTCCTCTCGCCTTCTTTCCTAATGTTCTATTGTAGTAGACTCTGTATACTGTTGGGTTTGGATGAATTCTGAAGTGGCCAAACCACTACATTCTTCGTTTCTCAATGTAATTCAGCAAAGGTTCTGTGTCAACTTTCTTTCTTATGCTGATGTTGGTGACCCTGTCTTTTCTGGTATTGTTGGTAACTTTTCGCAGGCAGCACATTTCACATGTAGTTCTTTTTTATGACTGCGCTGTGCTCATTGTCCATGTTTGGCTCTGGTAACACATATCAAGTAGATATGAAACTACTGTTAATCATCTGTTGCTTAGCAATCAGTGAAATGTTTGGGAGCCTTAACAATAGGGCTAGCTGGTAGGTAAAAAAGCAACACAAGTTTCAAAATGAGAGAAAGAAAATAAGTGAAGTTATTAATATGAACAGACTAAAGTAAATCCGATCTTATGGCTCTTTGATAGTGGATCACTCGCTGACTAGATTGAGAGAGATGGGTGTCAATATTGGTGCAGCCCGTAAAGAACGACATACTAAATATGCAAAGATACTGATTAATCAACATCGAACTGGTGTGTTAGGCCGCTGGGAGCTGCTGGATTTGCAGAGGTGGAGATCGGAGTACCTATATACATGTCCAGAGTGTTATAATGATAGTCCTCTGATAACTGATAGTAGATCGATACTGATGACGTATTTGTATTAATGATATTAGCCATGATGACGTCCTATTACCATTTTTGCGTGATTTTCTTTCCTATACTCCCATCTCACCCGAGTGGTGCCTGGGCCCGCAAGGAAAGCAAAGAATAGTACTACTGACACTTACAAGGCATATCGTAAGAGGCGACTGATGTAGGAACTAGGAAGCTACCTAGTAAACAAAAAGCATCGCAGAAATCGGATGTGCTGACCTACTTGTAGGCGTATAACTTTCACAATGTACAATCGCTCCTAGATCACATACAAATCACACAGAGTGGTTAACAAGTGGTCGATATGGAGCGTTTGAAGAAGAAGAAGATATCCCCATCTATGATTAAATAGCTGCTCAGATGTACTAGTAGCAGAACACAAACATAGAGCTCTCTGAGCTATGAATATTACATGGAATGCTTTTTTCTGTGTCAACCGTGAGCTTGTTGTGGGTATTCAGAAAATGGCGGACATCGGTTATAACGAACCGACTAAATTTGCCGTATGCAGCGTGTGCAGAAAGCTGGATTTTGTCGTGATTGATGTTCCTTCGACATGAATTGCAATTCAAGTGATGAACAGTTTTATGTTGACACTTTAGCGACCGCCATATGCATTTATGCGGTGCAGGTTGCTTTTTGTGGCGGTACCGCTGTTTCATTCTGGAATTAGTTCACACAGTCAGGAGACAGTTGTTAGCATTTCGTGTGATTTTCGTTGGCACAGGAACGGAGCAATTATGGGGTAACCCATTGCAGTGAAGTTGGAACCGTACATATGAACTATGAACAAACGTAGAAACCTTTCTACACCAGATAAACAACAAATGATCAAAACCATCTTCATTTATACTTTTTGCTATCAGCGTCAAAAACGGACAATGAACAAAATTCAAAGACAGAAAAATAGTGACATGTGAAATGGGATATCTCACAAAAGTCATCAACAACACAAGAATTAACAGAGTCACTAATGACAGCTCAATAGAAAAGATTAAAACAAGACTGATTGAATTATATAAAAAAAAACACAGTGAATGGAATGGTTTGACAACATAGTAAAAATGCAAACAGATCACACCATTTATAAAGCGTTCTACAGTAGAACATCGGAACTAATAGCTAGAGGAAGACCAAGAACAAGATGGATATCGCTAGTGTTAGAAATCCATCCCTCAAAAACCGTGGTAGCTGTGTGCGATACTGGACTAGAACCCCCTAGCAGTGTGTCTGTCACGGGACTACAACCCCATAGCAGTGTGTCTGTCACGGGACTAGAACCCCGTAGCAGTGTGTCTGTCACGGGACTAGAACCCCGTAGCAGTGTGTCCGTCACGGGACTAGAACCCCATAGCAGTGTGTCTGTCACGGGACTAGAACCCCATAGCAGTGTGTCCGTCACGGGACTAGAACCCCATAGCAGTGTGTCCGTCACGGGACTAGAACCCCATAGCAGTGTGTCCGTCACGGGACTAGAACCCCGTAGCAGTGTATCCGGCACGGGACTACAACCTCGTAGCAGTGTGTCCGTCACGGGACTACAACCCCGTAGCAGTGTGTCCGTCACGGGACTACAACCCCGTAGCAGTGTGTCCGTCACGGGACTACAACCCCATAGCAGTGTGTCCGTCACGGGACTAGAACCCCGTAGCAGTGTGTCCGTCACAGGACTAGAACCCCGTTGCAGTGTGTCCGTCACGGGACTAGAACCCCATAGCAGTGTGTCCGTCACGGGACTAGAACCCCATAGCAGTGTGTCCGTCACGTGACTAGAACCCCATAGCAGTGTGTCCGTCACGGGACTAGAACCCCACAGCAGTGTGTCCGTCACTGGACTAGAACCCCGTAGCAGTGTATCCCTCACGGGACTATAACCCCGTAGCAGTGTGTCCGTCACAGGACTTCAACCCCGTAGCAGTGTGTCCGTCACGGGACTACAACCCCGTAGACGTGTGTCCGTCACTGGACTACAACCCCGTAGCAGTGTGTCCGTCACGGGACT
Source organism: Arion vulgaris (assembly GCA_020796225.1). Lineage (NCBI taxonomy): Eukaryota > Metazoa > Mollusca > Gastropoda > Stylommatophora > Arionidae > Arion > Arion vulgaris. The sequence goes on along the minus strand of CM036773.1, from coordinate 27,710,330 downwards.
ACAACCCCATAGCAGTGTGTCCGTCACGGGACTACAACCCCGTAGCAGTGTGTCCGTCACGGGACTAGAACCCCGTAGTAGTGTATTCGTCACGGGACTACAACCCCGTAGCAGTGTGTCCGTCACGGGACTACAACCCCGTAGCAGTGTGTCCGTCACTGGACTAGAACCCCGTAGCAGTGTGTCCGTCACGGGACTACAACCCCGTAGCAGTGTGTCCGTCACTGGACTAGAACCCCGTAGCAGTGTGTCCGTCACTGGACTACAACCCCGTAGCAGTGTGTCCGTCACGGGACTACAACCCCGTAGCAGTGTGTCCGTCACGGGACTAGAACCCCATAGCAGTGTGTCCGTCACGGACTACAATCCGTAGCAGTGTGTCCGTCACTGGACTACAACCCCGTAGCAGTGTGTCCGTCACGGGACTAGAACGCCATAGCAGTGTGTCCGTCACGGGACTAGAATCCCATAGCAGTGTGTCCGTCACGGGACTACAACCCCGTAGCAGTGTGTCCGTCACGGGACTAGAGCCCTGTAGCAGTGTGTCCGTCACGGGACTAGAACCCCACAGCAGTGTGTCCGTCACTGGACTAGAACCCCATAGCAGTGTATCCGTCACGGGACTACAACCCCGTAGCAGTGTGTCCGTCACGGGACTACAACCCCGTAGCAGTGTGTCCGTCACTGGACTAGAACCCCGTAGCAGTGTATCCCTCACGGGACTATAACCCCGTAGCAGTGTGTCCGTCACGGGACTTCAACCCCGTAGCAGTGTGTCCGTCACGGGACTACAACCCCGTAGAAGTGTGTCCGTCACTGGACTACAACCCCGTAGCAGTGTGTCCGTCACGTGACTAGAACCCCATAGCAGTGTGTCCGTCACGGGACTAGAACCCCACAGCAGTGTGTCCGTCACGGGACTACAACCCCGTAGCAGTGTGTCCGTCACGGGACTACAACCCCGTAGCAGTGTGTCCGTCACTGGACTAGAACCCCGTAGCAGTGTATCCCTCACGGACTATAACCCTGTAGCAGTGTGTCCGTCACGGGACTTCAACCCGTAGCAGTGTGTCCGTCACGGGACTACAACACCGTAGAAGTGTGTCCGTCACTGGACTACAACCCCGTAGCAGTGTGTCCGTCACGGGACTACAACCCCATAGCAGTGTGTCCGTCACGGGACTACAACCCCATAGCAGTGTGTCCGTCACGGGACTAGAACCCCGTAGCAGTGTGTCCGTCACGGGACTAGAACCCCGTAGTAGTGTATTCGTCACGGGACTACAACCCCGTAGCAGTGTGTCCGTCACGGGACTACAACCCCGTAGCAGTGTGTCCGTCACTGGACTAGAACCCCGTAGCAGTGTGTCCGTCACGGGACTACAACCCCGTAGCAGTGTGTCCGTCACTGGACTAGAACCCCGTAGCAGTGTGTCCGTCACGGGACTACAACCCCGTAGCAGTGTGTCCGTCACTGGACTACAACCCCGTAGCAGTCTGTCCGTCACGGGACTACAACCCCGTAGCAGTGTGTCCGTCACGGGACTAGAACCCCATAGCAGTGTGTCCGTCACGGGACTACAATCCCGTAGCAGTGTGTCCGTCACTGGACTACAACCCCGTAGCAGTGTGTCCGTCACGGGACTAGAACGCCATAGCAGTGTGTCCGTCACGGGACTAGAATCCCATAGCAGTGTGTCCGTCACGGGACTACAACCCCGTAGCAGTGTGTCCGTCACGGGACTAGAACCCCGTAGCAGTGTGTCCGTCACGGGACTAGAACCCCATAGCAGTGTGTCCGTCACGGGACTAGAACCCCATAGCAGTGTGTCCGTCACGGGACTAAATGTTTCTGTAGCGTAGAGGTTAGATGCTCGCCTCTTGTGCCAAAGGTAACCGGTTCGCTCCCTCGTGGAGTCATCGGGATATTCTTTCCAGAGATCTCTAATCTCAGTTTGTGTAAGATCAAGTCCCTAATCATATCGGAGACGGACGATAAAACGTAAGTCCCGTAGTAAATTTTAGCACGTAAATGAACCATTGGCTGTTCAAAATTGAGAAGAGCAGGATTGAAAGCCGCTCCCCGGGCAAAATTGAGAAGAGCAAGATTGAAAGCCGCTCCCCCGGGCAAAATTGAGAAGAGCAAGATTGAAAGCCTCTCCCCTGGCAAAATTGAGAAGAGCAGGATTGAAAGCCGCTCCCCGGTCAAAATTGAGAAGAGCAGGATTGAAAGCCGCTCCCCGGGCAAAATTGAGAAGAGCAAGATTGAAAACCTCTCCCCTGGCAAAATTGAGAAGAGCAGGATTGAAAACCTCTCCCCTGGCAAAATTGAGAAGAGCAGGATTGAAAGCCGCTCCCCGGGCAAAATACATAAGAAAAATAGAAAAATAAAACTCCTACAAAATACCTTACCATCTTCAAAATTACATCGGTGACCCTCTCCGGTGCTACGGAGTTTGTGCACTGCAGCTGATATCTTCCTGTATAAGAAACAGATCGGAGCACACATGGTTACTTACCGAAGTACAATGATGCTGATCCTGTCAATCAATCAATCAATCAATCAACACGGGGGGACTACAACACAGCAGTAGTTTGACAAGAAGAAGAAGAAGAAGAAGAAGAACATAGTCTGTACAACATCTACAATCATTAGTGTCTAGACAAATATAAACAAATGATAGTTTCAGATTGCACTAAATTATTTATTACAATTTCTTTACACATAATGGTAACTATAGTAACAAAACAAGGAAGTGACAAATGGAAGCAACAAACATAAATAATAGAAAAATAGATTTCATTGCTGGAAGTATCAACAGAGAAAAGAAAGCTAGTCTGACCAGGAAGATTCTGGCCGGAAGAAAGCAAGCAACGTGATACAATCTAGAATATATTAGTACTGGTTAAAAAAAATAAATTAATTGCGTATCCTTTACAGGACTTTGTAAACAACCCCAGCTTTTTAAATCTGTTTGTGATTTTTCTAGGCATTATTACGTTGAGTAGTTTGCCATTGCTTTCTGAACGGATGGTGCCATTGCCCTTTTTGTAAAACTCCACGCGAAACAATTTGCAGCCAAACTGTCCGCAGCGTGATTCGAACTCCGAACGCCTGAGTTAATAGACCGAGTCACTATATTACGGGCTAGTGGAGTCATATTGTTATCAATGAGAGAGAGAGAGAGCGTGAGAGAGAGAGAGAAAGAGAGGAGTGAGTGAGAGAGAGAGAAAGAGAGAGTGAGAGAGAGAGAGTGAGTGAGGAAGAGAGAGAGAAGAGAGAGGGGTGAGTGAGTGAGTGAGAGAGTGAGAGAAAGAGAGAGTGAGTGAGAGAGAGAGAGAGAGAGAGTGAGTAAGTGAGAGAAAGAGAGAGAGAGAAAGTGAACACAAACAATGATTCTGGCAGATAGTATATCCGTATATTAGTTTCATGTGTTTTAAAAGTACATGTCACAGAATCAAATATTTCTCAATAGCAAAGATCTACCGGAGGCGTCTGCGGCTTAGGGGAAAGTGGCTCGATCTATTAATCCCGACTTTCTGAGTTCGAATCACGCTGCGGACAGTTTGGTTGCAAATTGTTTCGCGACGATTTTTACAAAAGGACGATGGCACCACCGGTTCAGAAAGCAAAAGCAAACTACTGAACGTAATAATGCCTAGAAAAATCACAAACAGCGTTAAAATAGTTGGGTTGATTAGTCCTGTAAATGATATGCAATTAACTTTTTTAAGGCGCTACCTGTAGCCAAATGAGTAAATTTGAGTAGCAAGGGCAGATATGTCAAAGGATCTTAGTGGTCGGTGATTATACAGTGAACAGATTGTGTTCCAGAGGGGAATATCGTAGAAATGTCAATAGACTAATGTTCTGAATGTATGAAAGTAAAATTTCATGAAAGCAACATCAGGAAAGAAACTGTATTGAACATCACACTTAAAGGATATACAGAAACACACTCTCTTGCTATAGGTAGAACATGCAGCAACTTAAGAGCAGAAACAACAACCCTCCTTGCAGCCATATAGATTCTCAACAACCAACATGTGTCAGCAAATTGCAGTCTTCAGGGACTCAAGATCTGTTCTCCAGGCTATCTAATGTCTGAAAAAGTCAAAGCTTGTCCAGAAAATAAGGCCAAAAAAACTTGTGACCTGTCCAAGAAATTAGACTAAGTTCTACAGTGGATGGTGGCGTCTGTGGCATAGGGGTCAGTGAATCGGTCTATTAACCCCGACGTTCTGAGTTCGAATCACGCTGCGGACAATTTGGTTGCAAATTGTTTCGCTTGGATTTTAACAAAATGACGATGGCACCACACGTTCAGAAAGCAATGGCAAATTACTGAACATAATAATGCCTAGAAAAATCACAAACAGCATTTAAAAGCTGGGATTGATTCGCAAACTCATGTAAAGGATATGCAATTAACTAACTACAGTGGATACCAATTTACTGTAGTATAACAAGGAATGAAAAGGCTGAGGCTAGCAAACTGGCAAGGATTAGAGGGAGCCTGACACCACATCACCAACACAAAAATTTACAGAAGCAACGACTCTCATGAAACAGTCCAGAAAAAATGATGTGAAGAAAAGCAAATTTGTTTAATTTCTGTGAACGTACATAACAACTGTAGTGTTAGATTTTACAGTGACCTCTGATAACATTAAGCCGGCGAGCTTCTTCTTTTTGCGTTCGTTCTTTACGACCAATTTTAATCACACTTTGTGATATGTTTGATCTTTGTCAAGAACGTGTATACGTTGCACATTGGTTTGGTAGGCCCTAAACGTATAGACTTCTACACGTTTAGGACACGTGCATCCGATTTCATCGAAGCCTCTTTAATCGCCTCTTGCGACATGCACGGCAGGTAATAGTGGTTTTATTCTTTACACCCCAAATGTGAGCTCCGGTAACCACTCGGGCGGGCCGGAGAGCTCAAGTAAAGATTCAAGGAAATAAGACGACAGCTGTCGCGTGTCCTCGCATTCCAGTATTGTTTTATAAAGGCAAATTCCCTTTAAAAACAACCCAAGCTAAATCAAGATTATATTATGTTACAAGTTACGTTTAACAACACGAAATATCAGTATTATTGAACATTTTTCATGATTAAATAACTATGTTGCTGGGGCACGTATTTTTTGAATATTAGGTTAGTATTAGTCAGTGGCGGCTCGTGATCATTTTAGATGGTGGGGCCAGACAAATTTGTCCGGATAAATCATGGTTTTTGGTAACTATATTTTAATTTATAAAATAATAAATACACGTTATACATTATTTTTGGTTGGGCCGGGCCCCACTGGCCCTTAATAACGAGCCGAGACTGGTATTAGTGCTACACGTTTATTTGGACAAGCTATAGCAGTCATATTGAGCCCTTTGTTCAATCAGTCATATTGAGCCATTTGTTTAATTAGTCATATTGAGCCATTTGTTCAATCAGTCATATTGAGCCATTTGTTCAATCAGTCGTATTGAGCCATTTGTTCAATCAGTCATATTGAGCCATTTGTTCAATCAGTCATATTGAGCCATTTGTTCAATCAGTCATATTGAGCCATTTGTTCAATCAGTCATATTGAGCCATTTGTTCAATCAGTCGTATTGAGCCATTTGTTCAATCAGTCATATTGAGCCATTTGTTCAATCAGTCATATTGAAAAGTTTACATTATCGTTGTTTAGTTACACGATTTGTAAAGCGCCATGTATCGTTGTTGTGCTAATCGTTTTAAAATGGTTTCTGTCAGCTTATGTTGTCCTAGCACATCTTACATGTTTATCCATCTACTTCTTTCTTGATCAACTTTTATCTCACATCAAATTGTCGACAGTTAAGTTAATTGTAGATCCTTTACAGGTCTTTGCGAATCAACCCCAGCCTTTTAACTCTGTTTGTGATTTTTCTAAGCATTATTACGTTCAGTAGTTTGCCATTGCTTTCTGAACGGATGGTGCCATCGTCCTTTTGTAAAAATACAAGCGAAACAATTTGCAACCAAATTGTACGTAGCTTGATTCGAACTCAGGGTTAATAGATCGAGTCATAATCCTCTGAGTCACAGACGCCCCCAGTCGACGGTTACAATGCATATTATTAATAATCTCGAGGCTGGTTCGAAATCTACATCTAGCCTGATCAGTCCCGCTAGCCGTAGTTAATTCAGTTGTAATAATAGCACGTACTGAACTAAGAAATCGCGTCAAACCTCCAGCGAAGCAAATAAACTGTGAAAGAAGGACAAACAACTTGGAAGTAAAAATCAAAGAAACGAATGATGTACAGGAATACGAACAGGTGAATAGACATAGACAAATAAATACACGAACCACGAGTTAACTAACAAAAATAAGGACATGCCTAAATTTTCTATTTTCAAGCAAAATAAAAGGAATTTGGAAAAGCATCAAGGAAATGTTTTAGAGTTGTCATTGCACCAGCACCTACCTGAGTGTTGTCATTGCACCATTATCTACCTGAGTGTTGTCATTACATCAGTACCTACCTGAAAGTTGTCATTACACCAGTACCCACCTGAAAGTTGTCATTACACCAGTACCTACCTGAGTGTTGCCATTGCACCAGTACCTACCTGAGTGTTGTCATTGCACCAGTACCTACCTGAATGTTGTCATTACACCAGTACCTACCTGAGTATTGTCATAGCACCAGTATCTACCTGAGTGTTGTCATTGTACCAGTATCTACATGAGTGTTGTCATTGTACCAGTATTTACCTGAATGTTATCACTGCACCAGTACCTACCTGAGTGTTTTAATTGCACCATTACCTACCTGAGTGTTGTCATTACACCAGTACCTACCTGAATGTTGTCATTACACCAGTATCTACCTGAGAGTTGTCATTTCACCAGTACCTACCTGAATGTTGTCACTACACCAGTACCTACCTGAATGTTGTCACTACACCATTACCTACCTGAATGTTGTCATTGCACCAGTACCTACCTGAATGTTGTCACTACACCATTACCTACCTGAATGTTGTCATTACACCAGTACCTACCTGAATGTTGTCATTACACCAGTATCTACCTGAGAGTTGTCATTTCACCAGTACCTACCTGAATATTGTCATTGCACCAGTACCTACCTGAATGTTGTCATTGCACCATTACCTACCTGAATGTTGTCATTACACCAGTACCTACCTGAATGTTGTCACTACACCATTACCTACCTGAATGTTGTCATTACACCAGTACCTACCTGAATGTTGTCATTACACCAGTATCTACCTGAGAGTTGTCATTTCACCAGTACCTACCTGAATGTTGTCATTGCACCAGTACCTACCTGAATGTTGTCATTGCACCATTACCTACCTGAATGTTGTCATTACACCAGTACCTACCTGAATGTTGTCACTACACCAGTACCTACCTGAGTGTTGTCAAAATTTACTCTTTCGCTTACAGCAGACACTAATACCATTTCGAAAAACTAGAACCACTGATTCTATGTTTTATTTTGTCTATATAAACAAGGAAAAGATAACGCACTTTGTGTTTTTAGCCGCTTTATTTTTATGTTAGAAATTTTTTCTGCAACTCGTTCGCATTTACAAAATCGTAAAGCATGTTGAAAGATTCTTGTTGAAGCAATTTCTTCATTTATAGAGAAACTGGATACTGTTATTGTTTTATAATTGTTGCTTTTGTTATTTTTTGGGAAATGGGAAGAAATAAAGAATACAATTTGGCCAAGAAAAACTAAACACACCCAGAAATGTAGCTAGATAGTTATCAGAAATATGAAACTTGTGATGAAATGGGCACACCTGTGACAAATCTATCATGTTATAAGTAGATATGTATTTGGTTGGAACCCACAGAAGTGTAGAAGAGTTCGACGATCAAAGAAAATCATGTAAAGGATAATATCTCTCTCGCGATCACCTAAAGACCGATGTACCAGATCTCTCCATAAATTTATTTATGTGAAAATCTGATCCATGCAGCCTTAGCATGGGTGGGTTTCGTCACATCTTCAGCGCCATTTTCAGCTCTGATGCTTATCCTTCGGCGATGTATCCGGATTCAGCCAGGGTTTACTGGGTTCGCTCTCCGTTAGCGATTAGCTGTCCCCAGCCGACCTGCAAGGCAACAGGTTGACTTCTACACATTTAGGACACGTGCATCCGATTTCAGCCAAACCTCCTTAGTTGTCTCTTACGACATGCGTGGCAGGTAACAGTGGTTTTATTCTTACTCCCCCCCCTCCCTAAAAAATGTGGGCCCCGGTAACCACTCGGGCGAAAGGATGATATAACAGAACACCCGTAAGTCGGTAGCTTCATTGTCAAAGCTGAACAAAAAAAATTTGGAAGGCAACAGCTGCTGTTTGGTTACGTTAGGATTAGGACATTTAGTAGCAATAGCAGAAGTAGTAGTAGTAGTAGTAGCAGAAGTAGTAGTAGTAGTAGTAGAAGTAGTAGTAGTAGTAGTGGTAGTAGTAGTAGTAGTAGTAGTAGTAGTAGTAGGTGATGTAGTAGTAGCAGAAATAGTAGTAGTAGTAGTAGTAGCAGAAATAGTAGTAGTAGTAGTAGTAGTAGCAGAAATAGTAGTAGTAGTAGTAGTAGTAGTGGTAGTAGTAGTAGCAGTTGTTGTTGTAATAGCAGCAATTGTATAGTAGCGACACCAAATGTAGCAGTAGTATTTGTAATGTTCAGAAGTAGTATACAATTACATATATGTAAATGAAAGAACAGAATACTAAGAGCATGTATATTCCCAGTGGCAACATATGGGTGTGAAGCATGGACATTTAATAAAGCAGTGGAAAAAACATATATGTACTTTTGAATATAAGTGTTACAGAAGAGTCCTCCGTATATCTTGGACAGAGAGGAGAACAAATAGATCTATCCAGAAAGAAATCAAAATCGAAAAAAAACTGGCTGATGCTACAAATAAAAAGAGAAAATTGAGATATTTTGGACATATAAAAAGACATGAAGGGCTGGATAAGACCATCATGGAAGGAGGCATACCGGCAAAGAGAAGAAGAGAACGACCACGAAGAAGATGGATTCAGGATGTAACTGATAGTTTGAACATGACGGCTTCAGAGGCAGGACATCTGGCCTATGAGAGAGAGACATTCCCGAGGACTGTTGGGGTGGCAAATTTCTGCTCAGGACAAGCTATTTGATGATGATATATATATATATATATATAGACTAGCTGTACCCTGCGCGCGTTGCTACGCCTTCAACAGAAAATGAATTTAAAGGAAACTTGCTATAACAATATGTAGTAATTATTTGTTTTATCATTGTCCTTTTGTTCATTTTCTTGGACAAAAAAAATTTACAATTTAACGTTTCATTTCAATTCTGTTTATTGAAGTGCTTTTGGATATACAATATTTTTGTTTTTCCATCTGGTGCATACACGAATAAACCAGAATGTTTTACGACGCGTGAACAGGCCACAATGTGAAAAGCAGGGATTTTCCAAATGTAGTCCACACACTTGTAGTGATTGTCCTTGTGATTTGTTGATGGTCATTGCAAAGGCGAGTCGCACCAGAAACTGCAAGCGTTTGAATTCGAATGGCATGTCTGTTGGAATCATTGGGATGCGTGGCAATAGTATATCTTCTCCTTTAAATTTTCCATTTAAAATTGTACCTTCGATGATATTGTTCATCATATTTTTCACTAAAAGTCTAGTACCGTTGCAAAGTCGTGGTGGATTAATGTTTCTGAGAAGAATGATAGGCACGCCAATTTTCAATGTTAAAACATGTGGTGGCATGCCTGGCAAATCAAGTGAATTCAAGAATTCAGTTGGATAATTGACAACTTCGTCTTGATTCATTACAGTATCGATGGACTTATACGTTGTCACTTCGCCTGGTATTTTGTTTTGAATGCTCAAATTCATGGCATATACATCCTTGTTTTTGCTGCTAATATTGCACGTGCACTGAGCCACTGATGATTTTTGTAATTATGTGCAATATTTGGGAAAACTTTTTGAATCAATTTGTCTGTGGTCGCTATGATGTTACAGAAGTTTGTTGGCAATGTGATACATCGTGTGGAATCATCGATTGGCATTTTCCCATTCCCAATATCCAACAATTGTTTTGCGAAACGTTCAGAGGTTTCATCATGTTGTAGTTGTATACGCATATTGGTCTTCAAAGTCAATTTCTGTATGTGTCGCCATAAAACTGATGATTTCAGGCATGCATTAAGTTCATCAGCGGGTGTTGATCTTGGTATAACTGGTAGAGTTTGCCTGAAATCGCCAGACAATAAAATGAGTGCGCCACCGAAGAGCTGGTCATTTCCTCTCAAATCTTTCAGTGTACGATGAAGCGCTTCTAATGCTTTTTATGCGCCATAGTACATTCATCCCATATAATGAGTTGACATAATTGGAGTACTTTACCCATTGCAGAATTTTTGTTGATATTGCATGTTGGTGTCTCAGTGATTTGCATATTCAATGGCAATTTCAGCGCTGAATGCGCTGTTCGGCCACCATCTAAAAGAGTTGCTGCAATTCCAGAAGATGCGATTGCCAGTGCAATATTATTTCGTGATCATGTAACAGTTTCACTGTTATCCTAATTAGGGGGTACAGTCGGGGTCAACCCACGACCCTTATTTTTCACGGGGCGTCCCTGAATACTATTAGTATTAAGTTGTTTATCCCATGGTATTCAGGGACTCCTTTAATCTCTGGATAGGCGAGAATCTCGAGACCAGGGCAGGGGCCGGCTGGGATTGAGAGTGGAACATAAGTGAAGAAAGAGAGATCAACAACACAGACTGACTAGAGAAGTTGAGTAGAACGGATAATAATAATGTTTAAGTAGCAAGTAGATACTACTTTGATTTTTTGAGAGAGAAACTAGAATGCCTTTAACAGTGATTTTAAATTGATTGGAACTGCTAAGAGCAACACTTAAAGTCAAAAAGAGATAGAGCGGTGAACTAACATGAAGTTGTTAACTAGTTCACATCAATAAACAGCCATTTACCAGAGAAGAACAGCGAGGTTTTATATATGTACTGTGACCCAAGACGACGAGATGCCGACCAGATAACTGACGCCTAGATGAACCGATGCCAGACTAACCGATGACCAGTGCCTGACGACCAGAGGACTGATGCCTGAAGACTATAGAAGCAGATGAGTAAGCGACCCGCTGACTGTGAAGACTAGCTTTCCGCAACCAAAGACGAGACCAGTAAAGTGCCAGAAGCATCCTATTTTTCCCTGAGATTGAAGGGAATTGGGAACGACCATAGTATCTCGAACATCAACGCCAAGTAATGAACTGTTATAAGTTAATGAACTATTTTATAGTGTGGACTGAATTCCTAAAAGGGACATCGGCGAAAAACTAACTTTATTAATATAGACCGGCGAGCACAGAAGATAAGACATAATATTTCAGAAGGATTCAGGGAATTTGATAATGCAAGTGTTGTTATTCACTCTCCAAGACAGAGATAGATTGATATTACAAGTGGTTAAATATACTTATGAATTTTCTAATCAGTTATCTGTTGTAATTCATTATACCTGTGATCATAGTCTGTTACAATCGTATGGTTGCCAAAATAAGTGAAATGAGAAAAGTTTTGCCTGTGCCTCCGGGCGCATCTATGAAATACAATCCACCGTTTTGACTTGTAATTGCATGCATAATTCTGTCATATGCTATGCGTTGTTCCGGAATCAATTTTGGAAGATTCGTTTGAACAAATGTACTCAATTCGTTGATATCAAAGTGTGTTTCTCGTTCCAACTCACAATCGAAAAGGTTGTTTGCAGATCGTTCTGGCGCATCCATTCCCAATTGCACCAGTGCTCCGGAAGAAACTCTCGATGAAATTTGCGTTTTTCGATTTTTAAAAGATTTTTCTCTAAAATTGTCAGCGAAACATATTTAAAACTATGACAGGTAGCATTCCGACATCAAAACAAACATAAACAAACATCTACTATAAATTTCAGCTAAATCTGATGTGTATATACTAATACATACACCGTAGACTTCCGGAAACGTTAATGGCAATTTGGTTAGAAACTCACGATGAAATGAGCGTGTTATTATTTTTAGATTTTTCGAAAGCTTCAGCGCTACCTATTTCAAACTGTGACAGGTAGCATCCTGACATTAAAACAAACATATCCTGTAAATTTCAGCTACATCTGTTCAGTAGTTTCCGAGTCTATAGGTAACAAACATACAAATATAAATCCATACATTCATTTTTATATATAGAAGATGTGTTCATTGTGGATTTTCGGAAGGGAAGAAGCTCAAAGGCAGATCACTGCTCAGATATAAGGATATTTGCTTCTTCTTCTTCTTCTTCTTCAAACGCTCCATATCGACCACTTGTTAACCACTATTTGTCATTTCTCGTATATGATCCAAGCCTAAAGTTGATTGTACGTTGCGCTAGTTATGCACCTACAAGTAGGCCAACACATCCGATTTCTGCAATGCTTTATATTTACTAGGTAGCTTCCTAGCCCCATATCTCAGTTGCCTCTTACGGCATGTCTTGTAGGTAACAGTGTTACTATTATTTGCTCCCCCGGAGTCCCCGGCAACACACGACCGTGGGTATATCTGCAATGTCTCAATAAAAAAACATTTCTATTAGTCCTCATAAATGGGGGAAAAAAACCTAGCTGATGACTGAATTATAAGTAAACCAACATTACACAAAAGTACAGAATATGTTAAACGCAAACGTAAAGAAGAGTTTGAAGACAAGAAAAACACATGCGTAAACTCAGAATTCTTCACAGTATTACATTTGCCAAATGATCGTCTGTCAAGTCGAAAAGATCAACAAATAAACAGTGTACAGGTATTAAGAGATTCCGAAAAAACAAATAGACAAACACAGGATTCGAACCAGTTACCCTCATTTCTTACGTCCTCATTTGTTGATCATATTCGTTACTTCCGTTACTTCCGTTACTTCCTCTAGGGCTCTTGCATTTTTTCCTCCCCGATCCAGAAGCACTTGAGCTGAAAAGCACTTCGACTCGGTGTCATGGACATCGTAACCCTTCGGCTCGGTGCCACGGACACTGTAAATCTGGGAAACCTGTAGCTTTTCTGCCAGTCCGCGGAGTTGAACCCGTACTTACAGAAGACTAGTCACCCGTAGTCCAACGCGCTACGAACACGCTGGGCACGCGGGCGGGGCTCTTGCATAAAACTCCTTCTTCTCATCCTAACGTCGAAAAGATGGCGTATGTGGCTTAGTGGATAGTGACTCGGTCTATTAACCGCGACGTTCTGAGTTCGAATCACGCTGCGGACAGTTTGGTTGCAAATTGTTTCGCGTGGATTTTTACAAAAGTACGATGGCACCACCCGTTCAGAAAGCAATGGCAAACTACTGAACGTAATAATATTTAGAAAAATCACAAACAGGGTTACAAAAGCTGGGGATGATTTGCAAAGTCATGTAAAGGATATGCAATTAAAATGAAAATGAAAATTAGGAAGAGGTCTTATACATATGTATATATATATGTAGTATATTTATGTGTATGTTTTCATTTGTACAAGTAGACAATAATGGTCAATAAACAGGCTGAGCAATCTTCATCATCATTATTATTATCATCATCATCATTTTTCTCCTCCTCATCATCATCATCCTCATCATCACCATCATCATCATCATCATCATCATCTCCAAGTACTGTCTCCACATCTAGGGTCATCAAATTATAAACACAATTTCTAACACTAAGGAATGTAAAAAAAAAAAAAATAATTCATCGAACAAACATTTTTTACGGAAAGACCGAACAAGAAAACCAAAAACAACACATATTTCATGTGCAATGTTCGTTTGAAAAAAAAAACGTCAATAAAGATAATGCCAACAATGTTTTCTAGCAATTTCTTATCTAAAAATACCGATAATAAATACTAATACTATGCAGGTAAAGAATTTAGTTAATAAATAAAAATTGGAATATCTTAAGAACAGACATTATTTAGGTGAAGAATGTTTAACAACAAACATATTTGTTATCTTGTGATGGTACACAGTATTTTCGTTAACTTAGAAACTAGACTAGGTTTGTTTTAAATTTGTTGATCCCAACGTCCTCTACATTAGTCTACCTTGTCGTTGTTGGAGGGGTTGTGTGTCCTAATGATCCTCCAGGCTATGTCGGCGGTTATTTAATTCATGGTTGGCCTACCCAGAGCCAACTATAAACTTATGGGCCTTCGGATTCAGGTAAGAATTATGGCAAATCAGGCGACAACTACATCACGTGACCTCACATTCCAGTATTGGTGTATATAGACGAATTCATTTAAAAATCAACACAACATGCTAAATCAAAGTTTTATTATGCAACAAGTTAAGTTTAATAATAAGGAATATCATGAATATTATGAATAATTTTCACCAATAAATAACCATAGACTCACAGAATTGACTAAAATTGCAAAAAAGCGTGCAGTATTTTATCAAACATATATAGATTCCAGCCCTCCGCTCTGATCTAGGTCAAGGATTCCCAGGTCAGTTGTCTGGCCTAGTTATGTATAGTTGGCTGTGGGCTAACGAAGTCGGATAGATTAAAGAAGAAACCACTCTTATGTTGCCAATGCCCTCACGGGAAGCAAAGAATAGTACCACTGCGACCTGCAAGGAATGTCGTAAGAGACGACTGAGGTAGGGACTTAGGAAAGATCCCTAGTAAATAAAAGCATTGGAGAAATCGGATGTGCAGGTCCACTGGTAGCCGCATAACTGGCACAAAGTACAATCGCTTCTAGGCTCAGATCACATAGAAGTCACAAAGAGTGGTTAACAAGTGGTCGATATGGAACTTTCGCAGAAGAAGAAGAAGAGTATTGATATACAATCATTCTTATCATGCCATTCTACTTCTTCATCCTTCACGCCCAGGGAGGTATAGGACATCAACCAAGGCCTCCTATTCACCCTTTCCCACTAGGGAGTCCTGGGTCGGCAACCAAGGGCTTCCAATCCCTTTTCTTTACCCTTCACCACTAGCTGTTTCGCTGCTAGATACTTTCCGAAGACGGATCTAAAAATAGCTACTCTTTGTTTCTAGGTCACAAACGTGAATGAACATCTATAGCAATGACAGTCATCATCATCATCAGGTGCCGTGCCGGCTGACATAGGCGATCATGGATCTCCACAAATCTCTGTCGTTGGTGTTTGCTATCAACTCAGATGTTGACGCTCTACCGTGCCATGAAGTCAGGCTATCCAACATTTTCTCTCTCTGTCTTCCCATGTCTCGTCTACCCTCGATTTTACCGGTTGTCACAATGTGTTCTAAACCGCCCCTCCTCATCACATGCCCGAAAAATTATGACTGCCTCTTTCTTATATTGACAGTATACGTGTTAACACGTCTTTAGCCCACAGCGGAGAGATAATAACAGACGTGTTAACTCGTCTTTAGCAGAGAACGGGGAAAACGTCTATACACGTCCTTAGCAGTTAAAGGGCAAGGTCCGCAACCAAGGCCTTCAAGCCCCCTAACCAATGCCATCTTTTCCAGATCTCTCCACTCTCTCCACATTTTCTTGCATTCTGTAATCCTTCTTCTCCCTCGGGTGTTGGGTGGCGAGTTATAAATTGTCCCTGGTTGTAGTTTCTGCAGATATCTAGTGTTTTCTACTGGGTAGGGTAGCTAGCTTCGCCGCCGACCTCCTTGCTTGTCTCGTACAAAATGCGTGGCCGGTATTCCTTACACCCCTAAATTGGACCCCTGGTGGCTTTATCATGTGCTAGTGGCAATAATTATCGGTCCGTGAAATGTTGATAAACGGTAAATATTTAACAATTTACCCCGTATCTAGTTATCGCTAATTTGCACTTTATGTATTTACGCGTTCAGATGACTAATCTTTGATTGCACATTTATACAATATGTTCTATTTCCTTTGTAGTGACATGAAAACAGGAACCTTCTATAATTATTTTCACTTATACTAGAAATGTAAACGCTGATCACAAAAATATGATTTATTTTATTGCACGGAGAAGTTTGCAAATTGAAAGAGAGATAATTATATATTCAGGAAATTACATAACATTTTTCCTAAGTAATTTATTTCGTAACATAAACTATTAAAGGTTGAGATGGAGAGAAAAGTTGGTAGAAAAAAAGAATCACAGAGAGAGAAAATAATAATAAAGGAAGGAGAAGAATGAAAATAATCGTTCTGCACTTGCGCCACAAAAATGACCATAGTTAGTATTTCCTACAGTCACAGCCAGAAATCATTTCAATAAAATTAAAAAAAAAACACGATCATTATATAAACAAGTCAGTTTAACCCTTTCGCTACTACATACTTTCTGAAGACGGAGCTAAAAATAGCTTTTCTTTGTTTTTAGGTCACAAACGTGAATGTATGTCTATAACAGTGACAGTAGAAATGTATAAGGTGTTAACACGTCTTTAGTCTACAAAGGAGAGATAATAACAGACGTGTTAACGCGTCTGTAGCAGTGAATGGGGAAAACGTCTATACACGTCCTTAGCAGCTAAAGGGTTTTATATATATATGTCATTTTGTTTACTTCAGAAAGAAAAATGGATTGAGAATACAACATAAAATGATTGAACACATGGATTGAGAATGCAATATAAGATGATTGAACAAATGTAAATTTACCAAAGAGCAAATTTACCAACCCTTGTCTTTTCAAGAGGTCAAAACCCTCATACAGAGAAAATCTGCAGTAGACTGGAAGACAAACACTGGATATGATTATGGAAAAGACTCCCTCAAAGACCTAAGCAGAACAGACCAGGTCATTATATTTCGACTACGCACCGACACTGCAGACTCAACAAACACTTATACAGACTAGGAATAAGTCAATCAGCTCTCTGCCAGTGTCAGCAGGCAGAACAGACACCAGAGCATATCCTGCAAGACTGTCCTCTTCTGTGTGAGCTGAGAAGCAACATGTGGCCACACCCAGTCGACCTGAAAACTAAGCTTTGGGAAACCTGACAGACCTGAAGCTGTCTGCCCAGTTTGTGGTCCACAGTAAATTAAGCGCATGACCAGAGATCGCTGAAGAAGAAGAAGAAGAACAAATGTAAAACAGATACTAGAACAACTAACACCACCATGTCGTCATCGCTACTCTCTGTAGCACTGTTTTTTATGACGGTGTAGGCAATGGTGGGGGAACAGAGCCTGGTGAATTTAATGGCCGAATGGTTAGTGCAGGAGGAGCGTCTGGCCTAATGGATTAGATCGCGGCACTCCCGAGTGGTTTCCGGGGCCCAAATTGGGGTGTAAAGAATAGAACCAATGTTACCTGCCACGCATGTCGTAAGAGGTGACTAAGGAGGTTGGGGGTGGGGCTAGCTACCTCCCACCGTAAAAAACACTAGATGGATACAGAACGGAGAACGAACCGAGTAAACGCTGGATGAAACCGGACACATTGCCAAAGGATAAACACCAGAGCTCCAAATGGTGCTGAAGATGTGACGTAAAAACACCAATGCTAAGGATGCATGAATCAGATTTCCACATGAATAAAATTTATGGGGAATCTGGTACATCGGTCTGGGCGGTGATCGAGAGATCGAGATCGCAGTTCCCATGCGAGAGACCCATGTTCAATTCACAGTAAGGCAAATGATTATTTTCTGTTGTGAACATCAATGAATAGTGGTAACCTTAACAGCTTCGCTACGACTGCACTAGCCATGCGACCATCAAATTACTCAGGCTCCCGTCCTACACCGTTCTAAAAGCAGTAATAGAGGCAGTAACGAAAGTTTATTTAATGACAAGTGCAGTAACCACTAAGTTGTTCAGGTTAGGATATTTCTGTTATGCCCCAGACAGAAAAAATATTATTGGCCTTACCGTGAATTGACCACAGGTCTCTCCTACATTGGAGTTACACTCTAATTAATTCTCCCAGACTCTCTGCACGAACACCACCCCATGACACGTAATAAGATGTTCGTGAAACCTAAATTAAATATCATGATAACTAGTTTTAGACCAACATTATGCTATCAATGTCAAACATGGTCGCTGACAGCAGCTAATCAGTGGCAAGTCAAAACAACAGAAATAAGATATGCTAAACAAAGTTGCAGGAATAATAATGAGAGAAACAATTAGAAAGAAGAATTTAGAAGAAGACTTCGAATGAGACCAGTCATTCAATTCCTAAAAGTCGGTTGTGTGTTGCAGAAACTCGCAAAGTGAGCACCGAACAGCAGCACTGCGACCTACAAGGCATGTCGTAAAAGGAAACTCAAGTAGGGGTATATGTAAGCTCAGTGGCGGCTCGTAATCTTTTTTGTTGATGGGGCCAGACAAACATTTTTGGAAAAATCATAGTTTTGTGTTAGGTTATATTTTAATTTATTTTTAAAAATACACATTACACATTAATTTTAGTGGGGCCCTGCCCGTAGGCAATTAATGACGAACCGCCACTGGGTAAGCTACTCTAGTAAATAAAAAGCGTTGCAGAAATTTGATGTGCTGGCCTACTTGTATGTGCATAACTGGCGCAACGTACAATTGCTCTTCGTCTCAGATGACATACAGATCACTGAGTCGTTTAGCAATTGATGAATATATAGCGCTCGAAGAAGAAGAGGATAATTCTTAAAAGAACAACAGATTAACTCTCTGTATACGCATACTAAAATCATCATTTTATGTGCTGTATTTGAGAATATTATTATGTATGAAGTGTGCTCCAGCAAACTGTATTGTCAGTTTCTTCTGTTGAGAATGAGATCATTATTTCTTATGTCAAGAATTTGTAGAATTTCAAGCTCACTTCTACAAGGTGTTCAAGATAAAAGTAGCCTATCAATGAAGCTAATC
This sequence comes from Arion vulgaris, assembly GCA_020796225.1. Taxonomy (NCBI): domain Eukaryota; kingdom Metazoa; phylum Mollusca; class Gastropoda; order Stylommatophora; family Arionidae; genus Arion; species Arion vulgaris. The sequence continues at coordinate 27,691,414 of CM036773.1, read as the reverse complement.
TGTCATATATTTATGAAAATGAGAAGGTTCAGTTATGACGTGGTATAGGTCAAGGTTGTGTGACGGTGTGTAATTGTAATGCGGAAGGACGATGAACAAACGTGACGTAGGACGAGCTAGTCAGAACCGGTTTAAATAGTAAATAGGCACAGCACAATAGGTAACTGACAACTTCTGATTTGTCAATGGGGTTACTTTTATCTTGAACACCCTGTATAAATTCCCCAGATGTATCTACAAAGAATTATAAACACATTGTTAAATCTGGATCCTGTTAGAAGTACTGTTTCTATTTGATAATACAGTTCGCGGAATGGATTTTCCAGTGGCAGCACGTGATCATTTTTGTTGGTGGGGCCGGAGAAATATTTTAGGAAAAATAATGATTTAGGGTAGGTTATATATTAGTATCTACCTACTATTATACATGATTTTTGGTGAGGCCCGACCCCACTGGCCCTTAATGACGAGCCGCCACTGAGATTTTAGGTGGTACTACCAGAACGAAAAGTCAGATGGCTTTACGTATTGTAAGAGTTAAACGGATTGATAACTAGATAAGAGTGGTTTAGTATCGTCTCCTACAGAGAGCCACTTCGAACAAAAATATAACTAATACACTGCAAGAGGACGACCAACCAAAAGAAGGAGTTACAGCAAAAAGAGGAACTTTAAAGAAATGAACACTGCCAGCTTACAAACTACAGCAAACAAGGCTTACATAAGCTTCTTGCATCTCCCCAAACACTTCATTGATGTACAATGGCGGAATATTAGAAGATTTGATACTTTTTATATTTAATTATTCATTTTTGAAAATGAAAGTCGCGGCATATTCCTTACAGAACTTCGTCACCAACCACAGTAAACGAGTCGTCGATTTTCTAGGCACCACTTATATGTTCATTAGTTTGTCATTGCTTTTTGAACGGGAAGGTTTATTTTTACCGCTCGTGAAAATCCACGCCGAACAAATTTGCTTCCAAACTCCGCGGTAGGTAGTTTGAACAAGGTACACTTAGGTTATGATCGAGCTAGCTATCACTACTTAAGCTACAGACGCCCACGAATATTTAACTAATGTAAAATATATGTAATGTAATATATTTAGCTAATGTAAAATATATGAAATGTAATATATTTAGCTAATGTAAAATATATGTAATGTAATATATTTAATTAATGTAAAATATATGTAATGCAATATATTTAGCTAATGTAAAAATGATAAACATATATCTTCGTTCATATTGTCCATTTGATTCAGTTTTACCTCAAACTCATTCTGATTGTACCCCCAGACATAATTTTGTCTGATCATCTCAGATCTGTATGTGTCCGTAGGTCGGGCAAAATGTATTCTCTTTTTTCTTTTCACATTTCAACTCCCAACGGAGCACAGGTCTTTAGCAAACTTTTTCCAACTCTTCCTCTCTCTAGCCATCTCTTCTAATTCTTTCTCTCTCTAGCCATCTCTTCCAACTCTTCCTCTCTCTAGCCATCTCTTCTAATTCTTTCTCTCTCTAGCCATCTCTTCTAATTCTTTCTCTCTCTAGCCATCTCTTCTAATTCTTTCTCTCTCTAGCCATCTCTTCCAACTCTTCCTCTCTCTAGCCATCTCTTCCAATCCTTCCTCTCTCTAGCCATCTCTTCCAACTCTTCCTCTCTCTAGTCATCCCTTCCAACTCTTCCTCTCTCTAGCCATCTCTTCCAACTCTTTCTCTCTCTAGCCATCTCTTCTAATTCTTCCTCTCTCTAGCCATCTCTTCTATTTCTTTCCACATCTTGCCTATCCTTTTAATATCAGTCTCCTCCACCCTCTTCTCCAAGCATTTCTAGACCTTCCCCAATCTTCTTTTTCTGTTGCGGGTTCCACAACAATACTTGTCTTGCAATGCTTCCGGTCTGTCTTCTCAGTGTGTCCTATCCATCGTCAACGTCTCTTCCTGAGCTCTTTCTCCACTGGTACCTGCTTAGTTCTTATAAGAAGTTAATTAGATATAATCTACACGTCAGTGTGCCCAGCGTGTTCGTAGCGCGTTGGACTACAAGTGACTAGTCCTCTGTAAGTGCGGGTTCAACTCCGCGGACTGGCAGAAAAGTTACAGTTTCCCCAGATTTACGGTGTTCGTCGCACCGAGCCGAAGGGTTACGATGTCCATGACACCGAAGAGCTTTCAGCTCAAGTGCTTCTGGATCGGAAAAAAATAAAAATATTATCTACGAATGTATTCCCCACTTAGATAAGGCCAGAAATGGTCAAAGAATCACGTTTAAAAAAACAAAAACTACAATGTAAATACACAAAAACTAATACCTACTTCAGAGATATCCCAGATGTTTACTGGACACTATACGTCTCCTTCAGGAATATTAATCCCGAGATGCTTGTATAAAGATGACAGACATCCTGTTAGATGACATATTCTTGACACAAGTTTCTCATATCTTCCAGGAGATTATCTCACTACAAGCAGATGACTGTCTCAGAAAGAACTCAAGACTCAGGAATGATGTAAGCTGAGTATGGCATTAACAGAGAGTCTGATACAGTCAATGTTAAACGGGTCTAACGTCGAAGGATTGACTTCATTGCACTGAGTTTTACCCCATATGGTTCGTTCCCTCTCCGCAGAAATGGTACATCCCCTGTCCAGATTATTGCACAAATCACGAACTCTGTAACTCCGGCAAAAATATTAAGATTTTTGGAAAAAATACATTCGTGAACAGAACGGCGATGTCGGGATTCGAACCCATGATCTTCAGAACGCAAGCAACGGCTTAGGCACTTAGCCACAGAGACCTCTAACAAGATAATGTAGATACAATGAAGACCCGCTCTGTCGAGGACAGTGGTATCTGAGAATTTTCTTGCTAATTTTCCCAACAGATTGTCATGACCTTTGACGGCCACACTATGACGAATCAGATTTGATTGACAGTATAACCTCCACATGTAGTATCTTGGAAGAATAACTAATGAAATTCAACACAGATGCAACAAAGCAAATCAAATGATAGGCAAATGGCGCCAATTTTAAGATGCAAACACGTCACCATGAACACAAAAGAGCAATGTTCAACACAATCTTTCTCCCACATTATGTTACCAGTGCCAAACCTGGACGCTGACAACAAACGATAGAAGAAAACTAGTCACACCAGAGATGAAGTGTCTACGCAGAATGCTGGGTGTAACAAGAAGAGACCGGTTGAGAAATGAAGACATCAGGAAAAAGTGGGTACAACATCAGTACTAGACTTCATCAAGAAACAACAAATCAAATGGTTCGGCCACGTAAGCAGATTACCATCAGACAGTGCACCTCAAAGAGCAATGCTGCTCCGATACAATGGGTACAAAGCAAAGGCCGGCCACGCAAAAGATGGACCTCAGAGATAACAGAGGCGACGAAAGAGACCATCTACGAAGCGCATACTAGGCCCGTTTTAGAAATCTCTTCCTGACCTGACGCTGTGAGGCATACAAGATTCGAGAAAGAAGAAGAAGAAGAAGTAGTATCTTAACACTTTCATTCGAGCCCTGCCTGAGTAGGAGTCTCCGCAGTACTAAATATAGCAATACACGCCAGGAGCTGATGGAGGTTTCTGAGTTGTCAAGTAAGCTGAGTACTCTTCCCCACTTATGAACAATGGAAATCGTAGCATATCCTTTACAGGACATGACAATCAACCAAAGTAAACGAGTCGTTGATTTTCTAGGCACCACTTATACGTTCAATAGTTTGCCATTGTTTTCTGAACGGTGATGTCTATTTTTACCTTTTGTAAAAATCTAACGGAAACAAATTTTCTTCCAAACTTGTTCACCGAGGGGATTGAACCAGGTACGCTTGGGTTTGTGATCGAGCTCACTACCGCTTGAGCTACAGACGCTCACTTATCCATAGGAAAAAGTGTGAAAACTCATCATTCATGGGGGTTCAAAGAGGAGGAGGAAGAAGAAGAAGAAGACTTTCATTTGCATAATTGTGTTATCGTTAGTGACATTTATATTGCAATGCGTACTGAATAAACCAGTACATCGGCTTTACGTCATCTTCACAAATACAACTAGCCGATATATCGGCTCGTACGGGTGAAGGAGTTAAAGTGAGGTTTATTTCTGTTTGTAAAACCTTACAGTTACCCATCTGTACAAATCTGTATCCTGTTAGATAATATGCATACACACTGACCGACACTCTGATGTTCCTGTTCTATATGTATGACGTAGGGGCATAACGGGGACGAAAGCCCACCCGCCCAGCGTGTTCGCAGCGCGTTTGACGACGGGTGACAAGCCCCTGTGAGTGCGGTTCAATTCCGCGGGCTGGCAGAAAAGCCACAGTTTCTCCAGATTTACGGTGTTCGTGGCACTGAACCGTAGGGTTGCGAGGTCCATAGCATCGAGTCGAAGAGCTGAAAAGCTCAAGTGCTTCTGGAACGGAAAAAAACTGGGGCGGAACTTGCTCATATTCTCAGCGCAAACCACACAGATTACAGAGAATGGCAAACTTGATTGATAAACACAGACAGCAAACAAACAAAGCAACAAACAACACAAACAAACAGTACAATATAAAAGCAACATATTCTAATATGTTCCAAACATAGAAAAATCATGGCGACCGTTTTCAGCTGTTATATTAGGAAATCGTATCTACTAGAAAATGACAACCGTACGTCGTTCCTGCTCAAATTCAGCTAAATTACTAATCTACGTCGCCTCTCTTACCATCCCTCTCACGATTCCCTTCCTTAAAAAAGTGGTCATGTTTCTTCACATGTTACCTGTCGTCTGGGTCTGAGTATGATCGCTGACATTTTCTTCAATTGGGTCTCAACACTTTATCAACCTCAACAGGTATATCAGCCGGTATTCTGACAGATTTCTAGTAATGAATGCCCTGCGCCCCTGTGAATTTGTCCAGAGTGGCAGTAAGATCGCTTTTGCATTCCAATTCTAGTACAGGGCTCTCTCCCTTCTCCTGCAGGTCACAAGACCTCATAACAGTTTTCTAACAAATGTTCGTCTATTGGAACAGCCATACAACAGACGACATTAAGTGTGAGATAGATGTAGAAATAGATGTATAAATAGATGTAGAAATAGATGGAGAAATGGAGAAATAGATGGAGAAATGGAGAAATAGATGTAGAAATAGATGTAGAAATAGATTGAGAAGTAGATGGAGAAATAGATGGAGAAATAGATGGAGAAATAGATGGAGAAATAGATGGAGAAATAGGGACATACATGAATTGTTGACATATTCAATGTAGTCTTTTGATATTTTCAGATATGATAGTTGTATATGCAATTTCTCAGTTTAATATTATGTTGCAATTTCTCTGTTTAATATATTGTTGCAATTTCTCTGTTTAATATATTGTTGCATTTTATCTGTTTAATATGTTGTTTGCAATTTATCTGTTTGATATATTGTTGCAATTTCTCTGTTTAATATATTGTTGCAATTACTCTGTTTAATATATTGTTGCAATTTCTCTGTTTAATATATTGTTGCAATTACTCTGTTTAATATATTGTTGCAATTTCTCTGTTTAATATATTGTTGCAATTTCTCTGTTTAATATATTGTTGCAATTTCTCTGTTTAATATAATTGTTGCAGTTTCTCTGTTTAATATATTGTTGCAATTTCTCTATTTGATATATTATTGCAAATCCTCAAAAATATTGCAGTTGATCTATTTTTTTAATTCATTAATTTCATCAATCAATCAATCAATCACACATACACTCAGTAACTCACGCACTAACTCATTTACTAACCATTCACCCCCACAACCTCTCTCCTCCCATTTCATAATTCAGTAACTCATCGGGAAAGTTATTCATTCGAAAACTTACGAACTGAATAACGCATTCACACATTCACTCAGTTCTTCACGTACCCGCTCCCACTATCACTATCTATATCCTTCACTCACTTACTCATTTGCTCGCTCAACCACTCACTCGCTAATTTGCTGTTTCACTGAAACAATCATCCTGTCACTCACTACATAATATGCTAATTAACTCATTCATTCACTCACTCACTCACTCACTCACTCATTAATTCCACTTTCTCTTAATCATTTTCTCATTCACATAATCCTTCAAGGATTTTCTCGTTTTCTCATTTCTTCACCCACTCGCTCATCCACTCATACCCACTCTCTCATCTCATTCACTCCTACCCACTCTCTCATCTCATTCACTCCTACCCACTCTCTCATCCACTCCTACCCACTCTCTCATCTCATTCACTCCTACACACTCGTTTTCTCATTTCTTCACACACTCTCTCATCCACTCCTACCCACTCTCTCATCTCATTCACTCCTACATACTCTCTCATCTCATTCACTCCTACCCACTCTCTCATCTCATTCACTTCTACACACTCTCTCATCTCATCCACTCCTACCCACTCTCTCATCTCATTCACTCCTAAATACTCTCTCATCTCATTCACTCCTAAATACTCTCTCATCTCATTCACTCCTACCCACTCTCTCATCTCATTCACTTCTACACACTCTCTTATCTCATCCACTCCTACCCACTCTCTCATCTCATTCACTTCTACCCACTCTCTTATCTCATCCACTCCTACCCACTTTCTCATCTCATTCACTCCTACACACTCTCCCATCTCATTCACTTCTACACACTCTCTCATCTCATCCTCTCCTACACACTCTCTCATCTCATTCACTCCTACCCACTCTCTCGTCTCATCCACTCCTATCCACTCTCTCATCTCATTCACTCCTACACACTCTCTCATCTCATCCACTCCTACCCACTCTCTCATCTCATCCACTCCTACAACTCTCTCATATCATCCACTCCTACACACTCTCTCATCTCATCCACACCTACACACTCATTTTCCCTGTTTCATTTATTTCCTCTAACACTGAATCCTCTCTTTTTCCTCTTCCCTCTTCATCACATACTCCATCGCTCACTACCTCTCTTAAAGTTTCACAAACACTCACGTACTCGCTACAACATTCACTTAAGAGGAGTTGTCCACAGCGTCAGCATAATGACATTCTTTGATTGCCACAACCACACCTGTCTCTGGGATATCAGATTTGCTATATTTACCTGTTACAGTAATGAACACCTGCCTCATTTTTCTTTTCCAGTCTTTCTACGTCTTTTCCTCCTTTCTACATCTTGCCTCGTCGTTTCCTTTCTACGTCTTTTCCTTCTCTCTAAATCTTTCCTCGTCTTTTCCTTTCTACATCTTTTCCTCCTCTCTAAATCTTTCCTCGTCTTTTTCTTTCTACATCTTTTCCTCCTCTCTAAATCTTTCCTCGTCTTTTCCTTTCTACATCTTTTCCTTCTCTCTACATCTTTCCTCATATTTTCCTTCTCTCTACATCTTTCCTCATATTTTCCTTCCTCTCTACATCTTTCCTCATATTTTCCCTTCTCTCTACATCTTTCCTCATATTTTCCCTCCTCTCTACATCTTTCCTCATATTTTCCTTCCTCTCTACATCTTTCCTCATATTTTCCCTTCTCTCTACATCTTTCCTCATATTTTCCCTTCTCTCTACATCTTTCCTAGTATTTTCCAGTTTTTCAACAACTTCCCAAGATTGTCCACTCCTTTCAATAACTACACAGTTATTCTGTTATCTATTTTTCTGCTCTCTTCTCAAGAACATTTCTCATATTCTTCTGTTATTCTTTATCTTAGAATGTTTGATTCAAATCTCTCTTACTAAACTATTAACCGGTTTCTGTAACGTAGGTCTTCTTTCACAAAATCATCCTTCTTCATCTAATATTTTCTCCACACTTATCTCTTTTATTCCTTAAATCCTCATCAATGACTTTGTCTCAACATTTCAACCATCCAGTCTTCCTCAAACACGAATTTATAAAAGCCTGTATAGTTTTACCTTTGGACGTTGAGATTTACTATATAAAACGCCGGTATGTATTGGTGGTGACGAAGCAGAAAATTACATCATTTGAAACAAGTGCGCCAATGTAGTTTTCCAAAAGGTGAAAAACTTGCAGAAGGAAGCGACTCAAATACAACATCAGCCTCTATCGTGAGAGTTGTTGACAAGGTCATGAAATAGTTCATAGGAAATGGGAGATAATTTTATTTATTGTATGTGCAGAGTTATCTCCTGTAGATAAACTTGAAAGTAACATCTGTATCGTTTGAAACAACCATCATCGCACATCTCCATCCTCATAAGCGTCTGTCTAAAATCTTAAATGATATCTATATCCTCTGCGTGTCCGTTTGACATGTAAGAGATTTCCATTCTTGCCGTTCTAGCAGTTTTCAACCAAACGCTGTATAACATATAGAATCATATCTCATGAACAATAAATATGGCATCAGTCGTAGACAAAATTTATTGCTGCAATTCTAACATTCAATATTTCAAACTACAAACGAAATTTGACATTACGAAGTACAGTAGTTGACTAAAGTACAACAGTTAGCCAAAGCAACGTTTAAACAAAGAAGCCTTATGATTAGTGGTATAGGTTAGAGTAATATATAATACATGACATGGAGTTTTATTATAATTAGTGGTATAGGTTAGAGTAATATATAACACATGACATGGAGTTTTATTATAATTAGTGGTATAGGTTAGAGTAATATATAACACATGACATGAAGTTTTGTTATAATTAGTGATATAGGTTAGAGTAATATATAACACATGACATGAAGTTTTGTTATAATTAGTGATATAGGTTAGAGTAATATATAACACATGACATGGAGTTTTGTTATAATTAGTGGTAGAGATTAAGGTAATATATAACACATGACATGAAGTTTTGCTATAATTAGTGATAGAGGTTAAGGTAATAGATAAGTCATCAACTATCGACTCGGGCACACCAGGAATGTGGGTTCAATTCCCCACACAACGTTCCACACACGAGAAAAGGGATTGACTCTCCTTTCTCCTGTACGCATGGAATAAAGACATGAAGTGATAGAAACTTCGAGTCCTAAGGTCTGAAAAGACTGCGTGTAATTTTATTATATTTGTTTAGATACTATAACCATGGAGACACATTTAATAAAGTATATATATATATATATGTCCCTTTTCATCTTTACAGACGGTCAAATGGCAAGTGTTTTACTGTGACAACTTCTGAGTTTTTGCTTTTCTCTCTTGCCTTTCAGCTCATACACAATCATACATAAGTCTCTACTTCCGACTATCTTCTCAAAAGACTCTGCGTTCTTTTGTAATTTGACTTTCCACACAACTCTGTCATCAGCTAGTGTTTCCCATGTGCTGGGACCTATAGAAAAGTTTTCATTGAGGCCTTGCAGACATCTTTATATCTGAGCAGTGGTCTGCCCTGGTGCCTCTTCCTCTCCGAAAGTTTACAGAACATTTGTTTTGGTATGCGACAAGTTTCTATTCTTCTCACATGCCCCAACCATCTTAGTCGTCTACTGTTGAGCATGCCCATGATGGAAGGCAAATTTTGCACGTTGCAGTACTTCAGAGTTGATTATCTTGTCGTACCACCTGATGTTCATAATCTTGCGGAGACATCGAAGGTGAAAGATGTTAAGTCTTCTCTCATGCCTTGAGTAAGCTGTCCATGTTTCTGAGCCATAAAGAACTAATTACACAGGCTCGATATATTTGAATCTTCATCTGCAATGTTAGTTTTGTGTTGTCCCATGCTCGCTTTGAAGGATTATATTTTACTTTTAATAAAGTTAGTTAGTTAGTTTGTTTGTTCCTTTCGTGCCAAAGGCGGCACATAGGGCAGAAGTTTTAGATCTCCATGTGATGCGGTTCGTCGCTAGCAGTTGGTGATCTTGTATGGTTTAACATACCAATAGTTTACTTTCTTGTTGGATTGTTCTTCGAAGAGTGGTCTTAGGTCTTCCACTTTTTCTTTTCCCAACTTGTGACCACACAAAGACTTGTTGATTTAGTAATAAAGTAATTGGAATAAAGTAAAACATTCAAAAACACTTCTAGATCCGAAGATACGGTACCACAAGAGAAACACTCACAAACAAACTTCCTTGATAGGAAGACGAGCAAGTTATTGAATCGTGATAAACAAGAAAGTGACTCGACTAATCACCACACCAGGTCTTGACGCCACGTTCCGAGGTCATTGTAGCAATGGGGGCCATGCCAATTTATGATCATGGAACGGAAGCAGACCGGAAATAGGATAGATGATCGATTGGAAGAGATCGATACGAAAATGATTTGACAAAAACATCAAGACATTGAAGAGGGTGTGGACAACAGGAAACCATGTATTATATATATATATATATGTGGGTGTGTTTGTGTGTCTGTTTGTGTGATTGATATCACATTAGAGAAGAAATCTTAAAGCACAAGCCCAGAACACATAAAAAATATTCCAGATGACAGATGAAGGTAAGGATGTGTAAATAAGTGTATACATATATATGAACTATTTAAAAAAATATTCTACAATGTATGGTGGCAACGTATGGATGTCAAGCATGGACATTTAACAAGGCAGTGGAGAAACATAAATGTGGTTTTTGAATACAAGTGTTACAGAAGAGTTCTTCGTATATCTTGGACAGAGAAGAGAACAAATAGATCTATCCAGAAAGAACTCAAAATCAAAGAAAACTGGCTGATGCTACAAATAAGAAAGGGAAAATTGAAAAATATTGGATATATAAAAAGACATGAAGGGCTGGAGAAGACTATTATGGAAGGAGGCATCCCGGCAAAGAGGAGAAGAGGAAGACCACGGAGAAGATGGATTCAGGATGTAACTGATGATTTAAGCATGTCGGAGTTTGAGGTGAAGTATTTGCATTATGTGTGAGAGAGAGAGAGAGAGAGAGAGAAAGAGAGAGAGAGAGAGAGAGACGCATTCCGAAGGATTGTTAGTGTGGCAACATTCTGCTCAAGACAAGCTATTTGTTGATGATGATGATAATGATGATGATGATAATGATGATAATGATGATGATGATAATGATAATGATGATGATAATGATAATGATGATGATGATGATGATGATAATGATGATGATGATGATGATGATGATAATGATGATGATAATGATAATGATAATAATGATGATGATGATGATGATGATGATGATGATAATGATGATGATGATGATAATGATGATGATGATGATAGATGATGATGATGATGATGGCAAGAGAAGTTAAAATCATGATACACTAAATGAATCAGAGGCGGAAAAATTTGAAGGAAATATTTTTGGGAGGGGTTGATGAACATGTACAATTGCTGAAGAACAAGTACAGGGTGTTCAACTTAAAAGTAGCACGTGAATGGAGCTAATTTGGCATATATGTATGGAAATGGAAGGTTCAGTTATGACGTAGTATAGGTCAAGGTTGTGTGGCGGTGTGTAATTGTAGTGCGGGAAGGGGCGATGAACAAATGTGACGTAGGCGAGCTAGCCAGAACCGGTTTAAATAGTAAATAAACACAACTCAATTTGTACCTGGCAACTTTCGAATTGTCAATGGGGCTGCAATTATCTTGAACACCATGTATTAGATAACATCTAAGCAGGGAAATTGTGGAATGCTGTTAGCTCTTAATATACGTACAGTAGTATTATGTTTCCGAGTGCCGTTTTTAGAGGGAAACTTTGATGGATCGAATCTCACTTTCAATTACATCTCATTTAATAAAATGATACTTTACCTGGAATTACACCTTAGCTGGACTTATGAAAAATGAAAATCCTGGCATATCCTTTACAGGACGTAGCCATCAACCAGAGTAAACTAGTCGTTGATTTTCTAGACACCACTTATACGTTCAGTAGTTTGCAATTGCTTTCTGAACGGTGAGGTCCCTTTACCTTTTGTAAAGATCCCACGGAAACGAATTTACTTCCAAATTTGTCTACCGTGGGGTTTGAATCAGGTACTCTTGGGTTTGTGATTGAGCTCACTACCGCTTGAGCTACAGACGCATGTACCTTACCTGAAAGTGAAGGTATTGCTCACATATACCTTACCTGAAAGTGAAGGTATTGCTCACATATACCTTACCTGAAAGTGAAGGTATTGCTCAAATATCATATTGAATTATTTATTAGTCTTATTATTATATTACGCTCCTACCGTTGTACGATACATAGAGCATGCACGCAATTTATCCACACCGCTCTATCCTGTCCAGCTAGTTTAATCTCTTCTGCGTCCGATATTTTTGGTTTCTATCAGTAAAATTCGTTTCAGGGTTTTCTTAAGGTGTCTCTTCTTTCTCTATCTCTCGCTTGCGATCATCGCCCAGACCGATGTACCAGATCTCCCCAGAAATTCTATTCATGTGGAAATCTGATTCATGCAGCCTTAGCATTGATGTGTTTTACGTCACATCTTCAGCACTATTTGGAGCTCTGGTGCGTTTCCTTCGGTGATGTGTCCGGTTTCAGCCAGCGTTTACTCGGTTTGCTCTCCGTTCTGTAGCCATCTAGTGTTTTTACGGTGTGGAGTAGCTAACACCACACCCAACCTCCTTAGTCGATTGTTATGACATACGTGGCAGGTAACAGTGATTCTATTCTTTACACCTCAACCTTGGGTCCGGTAACCACTCGGGCGGTCTCTTCTTTCTAGAATGTTCCATTGAATAATAAGATGGATGGAACCATGTGGGGACACCCTGTATGAATTCAACGCTTTGTCTTTAGACTGTTCATCTTCATACATTAAACCCTTCATGGCATCGGATCTTCAAGAGCAGCTTGTGGTCTTTTCTGTCAGTTTCTTCAGATGTTTTCACAAATGGCCCAGCCACTCTCCGCAGAAATTGGAATATTCCACAAAGAAATAACTTCGTAGCTTCAGCAACATTTCTTTGGATCTCTGATAAAAAAAAAGAAAGAATTCTGAAAAGAACGAAGGTCCGAAATTGAACCAAAGTCCTTGAAAACGCGAGGCAAACTACTTGGCCACTGAACCGATACAATATGAATATGACAATGGTAAGTAATAATAAGAACCTCCCCCTCCCCCCAAGAAGTCATTACCTTGTAGTGGTAGGACTACCTGCGGACCTCAATGACCCGGAGAGCTATGCTGCCAGAGTTACCAAAGCCATTTAAAAAAGATCGAAGTTACAGAAACCAAAAATAAATTGTTCAAAACTAACTAAAGTCTCGGGAGGATTAGGTATCCATGCTGGAGACAGATGATCCTGGAAGACCATTAAGAAAACTGCCAGAGACCGAGAAAAGTGATGAACAACTATTGAGGTCCTATGCTTCACGAGGAGCGGATAGAAATAAGTCAAGTCAAATAATAATAAGGCATTATTTAAAACAACAAAGAAACCATATCTTAGAGACCTTAAAAATCCTATCTAAGAATAATAAGGAAAATTAGAAAGACAAAATTGGAAAAAAACATGTGAGCAAGCTGAGATTGGATGACGAACTTTGCGTCCCTGGAAGTAATCACGGCGTGATATTCTCTGAAAGAAAACTCCCTGTGCATGTTATCTTCCTTAATAGCGGTATCTAATAACATCACTGACAGAATATGACATTAACGTGATGGTTACCATACTAGTAATTACGCTAGACCTCTATCTCTGTCTCGGTTAATGGTGACTAATTTCAATCAGCGAGTACCTAATGCGTGTTGACGAAGCACAGTGTTTGCTCTGTAATACAACTAACTTTTTCGGATAATCATATCACTGTTCGAAATGACGAGTACCATCCGAGTATAAAAATGGATAGCAAATGCGAACAGTAAAATAGTCTAGCAACTTATGAAGTAGTTATGTAGTAACACAGAAACTGGTTGCAACAACGTTTCGACCACAATGTTGTTATCCAGAAATGAATGGAAAAACATAACAGTACATGGATTCGCAGATAGTGAAGTTGGTAACACGCTGCACTAGAGACCAAGTGTAGTGGCGATTCTGAAGGGATCGAGACCAGTATGATGTGGTCCACAGTACGATTGGACGTGTAAACTATGAACATCGTGATTGTTTCGAATGAGAACTGCTCGGAGTTTGTTTAAGTGTGTTTGTGCCATTTGACGTTTCGTGAAGGCTACCACCCTATGGCGTAATCAAGTAGTCACTTAACTTTGATCTTAACCTAAAGACAGAGACGTGATCTTGTACCATGTTAATTGTCTATTACATATCTCTTAAATCTTCTTCTCCTCCTCTAGCCAAAGATAGCTTGATGTTATTTCAAAAAATAATATCTGAAACTTATTCTTTGACGGGAAAGAGCAAGCAGGAATAATGTCACCTGTAACTTTGTATAAAAACAAACACCAGGTGTGGTTGAGAAATTGGTGCGTTGACGCACTTACCTTCAAGCCAACACGAACTAGGAGGACAAGCAGTCGAGATAAATTTCATTCTTACGTGTTCCAAATATTTGAAAAATTACCTGTCGGTGCGAGCTAGTTCAGAAAGGTATGCCGTGATCAGACAATAATTCATGAGGTGCAACTAACTTCTATAACAGATCTGCCCGTTATTCAAGTTTATTCTTTGATTTATTTGATGAGAGAGAACTTGATGATGGGAAGTGTTACAAAGTGTAGACTCACATAACATGTCTATTGATTGATCGATTGATTAGTTGATTGATTGATTAATAGTACCATCATCATTGCACTTCGATGAGTAACCATGTGTGCTCCGATCTCTTTATCACACAGGTAAAGCTAAGCGACAGTGGACAAACTTGATTGATTGATTGATAGTACCATCATAATTGCACTTCGATGAGTAACCATGTGTGCTCCGATCTCTTTATCACACAGGTAAAGCTAAGCGACAGTGGACAAACTTGATTGATTGATTGATAGTACCATCATAATTGCACTTCGATGAGTAACCATGTGTGCTCTGATATCTTTCTCACACATGTAAAGCTCAGCGGCAGTGCACAAATTCCGTTGCACCGTCGAGGGTCCCCGAAGTAATTTAGAAGATTGCATTTTAAAATATTTTGTAGGAATTGAAAAAAAAATGTGTATAATAATTGTTGTCCGGGCAGCGACTTTCCAGCCTGCTGATCTCGATTTTGAACTGCCATAGTTTTTTTTGTTGCGTACTCAACTTAAACATAGGACCTACGTTTTATCGTCCGTCTCAGATAGGACTAGGAACGATTTTCTATATAAAACGATATACAATGATCTTCTAGAGTAACTCGACTATGATCATCAGAGGAACATGATCGGATGACTATGACCTGGATATAACAAGCTTCCAAATGGTCAGTTCCATTGAAATGAGTGGCTACAGGGGTCACACAGCATTTGCATATATCATGTAAGCGCTGGACGAAACGGTCAGTTAGCTTTTTTTGCCAGTTTCGCATATATTTGTTTTGTCACAACGTTTGCAAGTGATGACGCAGATTATGTTGCGGGATTCACTTGTAAAACCTATATACATTTAACGCGTCTACACATGTTCTATGAAGCATGAGAAGAGACAGTATTAAGAAGCATAGGAATGTTGAGTTTTTTACGTGTTTCTAGATTAAACATATACACATATATTCTGGAGCACAGAAAGAGTATCAATAAGCATAGGGTTGAGTCTGAGAGGTACCTTCATCATCATCAAGTAGCTTGCCCTGTCCGGAACTTGGCTTCCTTAACAACAGTCCTGAAAAACTCTCTGTTCTGTGCAAGTTTACCGGTGTCAGCAGCAGTCATTCTCAAAACATTAATGACATCTTGCACCCATCGTCTTCTAGGTATTCCTCTCATTCTTCTTCCAGGCACCATTCCCTATAAAATTATCTTCTCTAGGCACTCATGCCGTTTTGGTGTGTCAGAAATATTTAATTTTCCTTGATATTATGCTCTTTATTAGCCTTCTCTCTCTAAATATTTATCTCCAGATATTCTGTTGAAATCTGGGAGAAGTTATAAACATGATATCTCTGACAGGGAATAGTGTCTTAAATGTTGCATACACAGAGAGGTACCATGCAGTTATCAGTTATATGAGGACTATCATCATAGTACTCCGGACATGTCCATAGGAGCTCCGATCTCCGCCTCAGCAAATCCAGCAGCGTCCAGCGGCCCAACACGCCAGTTCGATGTTGATTAATCAATCTCCTTGCATACTTGGTATGTCGTTCTTGTCGGGCTGCACCAATATTGACACCCATCTCTTTCAATCTGGTCAGCGAGTGGGATTTACAGCCCTGAAACTCATGTGTTCGGAAAGACTCTCTCAATGCGTGAAGAATGTCACTTCGATCCATGGCAGCTTCCTCTGATATTGTAGCCAAGCCAGCCAATCTATCAGCTCGTTCATTACCCCTAACTCCTGCGTGCCCAGGGACACAAATGAAGGTGATTTCTCTGATCATTGTCTGTACCAGTACCTCCACCCAGTTGAGTATCACTCTTTCTGATTCGATTTTACGAATTATGCTCATGGAGTCACTGAGTATGAAAACACGAGAGTAGTTGTGAGATGCCAACCATTTCACCGCCTCCGTAACCGCCCGAACCTCCATTGTCAAGCTACTTGTGGTAGTTGCGTAGGTCCCACTGGCCTCTCTTATTAATTTTCCTCCTGAGCGTGCTGAAAAAGCCCACGCAGAGCGTTGTTGGCGAATGACTAAACCATCGGTGTAAATAACCACATCTGTGTCATTGATGATGAGCCATACAAAGATACCATACAAAGATACCATACAAAGATACCATACAAAGATACCATACAAAGATACCATACAGAGATACCATACAAAGATACCATACAAAGATGCCATACGATTTTATAATACCACGATTTTATAGTGCCAACCTACTTCCATCATCAGAGATACATTTATTGAGTGAAATGGCACGCCAACCGCTCTCCCTATTTTTAGATAACTGATAATATGTTTAAGTTGGTAACTTAAGTATCTTCCACGCCTGTTGGGGTGGATGAGCAACGATAAACAAAAGCAACATAATGAGAAGCTGCATCGAGATATCTAAGAAAAGATGTCGTATTAAAAAAAAAGTTTGTGAGCGAACAATTATTCTAAGATTGTGTGAACTTATCTGATCTGATGTTAAAACTGGTTCCAGATTAGAATTCCTTCTAGCTGCTACCTGCTTCTTCTGGGGCGGAACGTGTAAATTAGCTGTCACTCTCAACGGTTCCTTGGCAGCGAGAGGTGAGCTTTAACAATACTGAACCTGAAAGACGAGACTATAAGTGAAGGCGCATAGTTGATGTAAGATTAACTGACATTTATTGTAGATGCTTGACAATTTTATATTTCTTTTCGCTTCTTCTTGAATGATCCCTACTGCTGCCTTGTAGTGTGATTGGGGACAATCAAAGTCTAGCGGAGCAAACCGTACACAAAACTGGACGGAAGGCAAACTAAGTAGTCTATAAAAAGATGGGTTAGCTGGACAGATGACGCTCATCATTCCGGGAGGGCAGGTAGTCTAAGCATCGCTACCCTGAAAGAAAATAGCAACCTGCTGCCTTGTATGTTGGCTAGGGTCAGCAAAAGGCTAACGGAGAGCGAATCCAGCTTTCTGCACCCACAATGTCACTGCATACAGCAGGTTGAGTTTGTTCGTCATAACCGCTGTTCGCCATTTTCTGAATACACACAACAAACTCCCGGTTGACACAGAAAAAAGCATTCCATGTAACATTCATAGTTCACAGCGTTGCTCAAGCACTAACTCAGTAGCTCGGCAAACGAAACCGAAAAATACCGGACCAAACATGGCGGAAATGCACTAGCAAAGTCGTGTCCAGAATCAAACAGTCCTGACTCTGAATGGCCTTCCCGCATTCCACCATTGCTGGCAAGATTTTTGCCAAATAAATAATTGCTATGAGTAACAACATTTTAAAAAGAGATGTGATCTTGTATTCTATAAACCTAATGCGCATTCGGAGTACTTTTGGTTCAAAGTTCTCATATTGCCTTATTTTGTTTCTCATTACAGCATGCGTCGCAGACCAAATACCTGTAAGAGTTTTTGTTGTCTTAAGTTTTCTCTCTCGTTTCTCTTTTTGTTCTGCCTGTTTCTTGGACAGTTTTTGACGTGTTTCTACGACATGTTTTACTACCCACCCCCCAAATCTCTATCCTGTGAAATATTAGGACATAACTTCCTTCTTTATCTTCTCCTTCTTCGAGCGATCCATAGCGATACATTGTTAAACCACTCTTTGTGATTCGTATTTGATCTGAGCCTAGAAGCGATTGTACGTTGTGCCAATTGTGCATCAACAAGTAGGCCAGTATATCCGATTTCTGCTTCCCTTTTTGATTTACTAGTGTAGATTCCCTAGGTCTCTTCCTCAGTCGACATACTTTGTAGGTCGCAAGGTACTATTCTTTGCTCCCCTTGCGAGCCCTGGCAGCATACGAGCGGGAAATAACAAGAAAGGATAACTACAGTATTGCGAAAGAAATTTCTGTAAGAAATCTGTAAAAATATGATTTATTGAAAATGTCTATATTACCAACATGGGAGATAACTTGATCAACAAGACATTTACTATCAATCAAGTGCCATGCCTGCCGGCGTAGGCGATCATGTCTCTCCACAACTCTCTTTGCTTGGTGCATGTAATCAGTTCTGACGTCAATATTTTGTCGAACCATGATGTCAGGCCATCCAACATCTTCTCCTCTGTCTTCCACGATCTCTCCTTCCCTGAATTTTACCTGTAGTCACCAAATGTTCTAAACCTTCTCTTCGCATTATATGCCCGAAGAACCTTGATTGTCGGATTCTTATTCTTTTGATAAGGCTTCTTTGTGCGCAGGCCTGATTTAAAACCTCCACGTTTGTTTTCTTTGCTGTCCATGGAATTCTCAACATTCTTCTGTAAAACCACATCTCTGTGGCTTCCAATGATCGTATTGATTGTTTGTTCAGTGTCCATGATTCGCTGCCATACATAAGAATTGGTTCAATATAGCATTGGAGTACTCGTTTTCGCAGTGTCATTGGTAGTGAGTTCACGCATAGTGTGTTCTTCATTTTCATAAACGCTGCTTTCGTTTGAGCTATTCTACTCCTAATCTCTGTTGTACATCTTCCATCTGGTGTTAAGAATGTTCCTAGATACTAGATACATTTACTATACAACAAGAAAATGGGAAGTAACCAATATTTGGTAGCGCCATGTCTTCTAGAAAAATCTGAGGACAAAAAAGAAAGCGTCAACAGCTTTGAATACATTGGGGCATTGCTGACAAATGATGGGAATGCTATCAAGGAAATAAAAACAAGGCTGTGCTTTGCTTTGTAAAAACTAATAGAACTAACTAACATATGGAAGGGAACTGACATTAGAACAAAGATTCACATGTTTAAGCTTTTTTCCCATGGCAACATATGGTTGTGAGACATGGACTATTGACAAAGCGGCGGAGACGATCATTAATGTCTTTGAATGCAAATGCTACAGAAGAGTACTTAGAATATCTTGGACAGAGAAAAGAACAAACGCTTCTGTTCTGCAACAGCTTGATTTTAAAGAGAGCTGGCTATTAAAGAGCATAACATCAAGGAAAATTAAATATTTCGGACACATCAAACGACATGAGTACCTAGATAAGATAATTTTGGAGGGAATGGTGCCTGGAACAAGAATGAGAGGAAGACCTAAACGACGATGGATGCAAGATGTCATTGACGATCTGAGAATAACTGCTGCTGACGACGGTCAACTTGCACACAACAGAGAGTTTTTCACTGATGTCATGGGAACCAAGTTCCGGAAGGGACAAGCTACTTGATGGTGATGGATATAATGAAAGAAAGATATTCTTAACAATCTTCTTACGCCATCAACGGAAGATCTTAAAAACGAGAAGCCAGTACCTAATCTGAACTCTAGCTTGTTGTTTTTATGCGCTAGTTCGGCCCGCCTGCCCAGCGTGTTCTTAGCGCGTTGGACGACGGGTGACAAGCTCCTGTGAGTGCGGTTCAATTACGCGGGCTGACACTAAAGCCACAGGTTCTCCAGATTTACGGTGCTAGGGGCACCGAACCGACGGGTTACGATGTTAATGGCACCGAGCCGAAGAGCTGAAAGCTCAAGTGTTTCTGGATCAAAAAACAAAATAGAAAAAGAGTGCGCTAGTTCGATATCCGCGTGGTTTGAGTCTCGATCCTAACTCAGTTGCGCCCCAGGTAGATCCCTACTGTATGTGGTACACGCACATCTGAATGTATGCTAAAGTATATGCGTTTTACCCAATAGGACACACATTTGTACAGACGGGTAACTGTCAGATTTGACAAACAGAAAACCTCCTCTTCCAAGTATCACATCTGGAGTTATACTGTAGCATGGTATCACATCTGGAGTTATACTGTAGCATGGTATTACATCTGGAGTTATACTGTAGCATGGTATTACATCTGGAGTTATACTGTAGCATGGTATCACATCTGGAGTTATACTGTAGCATGGTATTACATCTGGAGTTATACTGTAGCATGGTATTACATCTGGAGTTATACTGTAGCATGGTATCACATCTGGAGTTATACTGTAGCATGGTATCACATCTGGAGTTATACTGTAGCATGGTATTACATCTGGAGTTATACTGTAGCATGGTATTACATCTGGAGTTATACTGTAGCATGGTATTACATCTGGAGTTATACTGTAGCATGGTATTACATCTGGAGTTATACTGTAGCATGGTATTACATCTGGAGTTATACTGTAGCATGGTATCACATCTGGAGTTATACTGTAGCATGGTATCACATCTGGAGTTATACTGTAGCATGGTATTACATCTGGAGTTATACTGTAGCATGGTATCACATCTGGAGTTATACTGTAGCATAGTATCACATCTGAAGTTATACTGTAGCATGGTATTACATCTGGAGTTATACTGTAGCATGGTATCACATCTGGAGTTATACTGTAGCATGGTATCACATCTGGAGTTATACTGTAGCATGGTATCACATCTGGAGTTATACTGTAGCATGGTATCACATCTGGAGTTATACTGTAGCATGGTATCACATCTGGAGTTATACTGTAGCATGGTATCACATCTGGAGTTATACTGTAGCATGGTATTACATCTGGAGTTATACTGTAGCATGGTATTACATCTGGAGTTATACTGTAGCATGGTATTACATCTGGAGTTATACTGTAGCATGGTATTACATCTGGAGTTATACTGTAGCATGGTATTACATCTGATTGGTTATAGCAATGTCATCAAGACTGATTAATGCTAACAAACTTTAGTGCGACCTCAGCGCCGATTATTGGAAGTCTTAATGCGCCCGCGTGTCACCGGTCCTCGCAAGGGGTGCAAATAATAGTACCACTGCGACCAACAAAGCATGTCGGACTGAGATAGGGCTTAGGAAGCTAGCTAGCAAATAAAAAGCATCGTAGAAATCGGATGTTCTGACTTACGTGTAGGCGAATTACTGGCACAACGAACAATCGCTCTTAGGCTCAGATCACATATAAATCACAAAGAGTGGTCTATGCGGAGCATTCGAAGACGAAGAAGAGGAAGAATGTGAAGTATTTGTGAATGTAGTAAGATTGGTTTTATTCTCTTGGGATATAGCACGTGAATACACAGACCTTCCTTCACAAATGTGATTAGTGTGTGAATGTAGTAAGATTGGTTTTATTCTCTTGGGATATAGCACGTGAATACACAGACCTTCCTTCACAAATGTGATTAGTGTGTGAATGTAGTAAGATTGGTTTTATTCTCTTGGGATATAGCACGTGAATACACAAACCTTCCTTCACAAATGTGATTAGTGTGTGAATGTAGTAAGATTGGTTTTATTCTCTTGGGATATAGCACGTGAATACACAGACCTTCCTTCACAAATGTGATTAGTGTGTGAATGTAGTAAGATTGGTTTTATTCTCTTGGGATATAGCACGTGAATACACAGACCTTCCTTCACAAATGTGATTAGTGTGTGAATGTAGTAAGATTGGTTTTATTCTCTTGGGATATAGCACGTGAATACACAGACCTTCCTTCACAAATGTGATTAGTGTGTGAATGTAGTAAGATTGGTTTTATTCTCTTGGGATATAGCACGTGAATACACAGACCTTCCTTCACAAATGTGATTAGTGTGTGAATGTAGTAAGATTGGGTTTTATTCTCTTGGGATATAGCACGTGAATACACAGACCTTCCTTCACAAATGTGATTAGTGTGTGAATGTAGTAAGATTGGGTTTTATTCTCTTGGGATATAGCACGTGAATACACAGACCTTCCTTCACAAATGTGATTAGTGTGTGAATGTAGTAAGATTGGTTTTATTCTCTTGGGATATAGCACGTGAATACACAGACCTTCCTTCACAAATGTGATTAGTGTGTGAATGTAGTAAGATTGGTTTTATTCTCTTGGGATATAGCACGTGAATACACAGACCTTCCTTCACAAATGTGATTAGTGTGTGAATGTAGTAAGATTGGGTTTTATTCTCTTGGGATATAGCACGTGAATACACAGACCTTCCTTCACAAATGTGATTAGTGTGTGAATGTAGTAAGATTGGTTTTATTCTCTTGGGATATAGCACGTGAATACACAGACCTTCCTTCACAAATGTGATTAGTGTCTGAATGTAGTAAGATTGGGTTTTATTCTCTTGGGATATAGCACGTGAATACACAGACCTTCCTTCACAAATGTGATTAGTGTGTGAATGTAGTAAGATTGGTTTTATTCTCTTGGGATATAGCACGTGAATACACAGACCTTCCTTCACAAATGTGATTAGTGTGTGAATGTAGTAAGATTGGTTTTATTCTCTTGGGATATAGCACGTGAATACACAGACCTTATTTCACAAATGTGATTAGTGTGTGAATGTAGTAAGATTGGGTTTTATTCTCTTAGCATTTAGCACGTGAATACACAGACCTTCCTTCACAAATGTGATTAGTGTGTGAATGTAGTAAGATTGGTTTTATTCTCTTGGGATATAGCACGTGAATACACAGACCTTCCTTCACAAATGTGATTAGTGTGTGAATGTAGTAAGATTGGTTTTATTCTCTTGGGATATAGCACGTGAATACACAGACCTTCCTTCACAAATGTGATTAGTGTGTGAATGTAGTAAGATTGGTTTTATTCTCTTGGGATATAGCACGTGAATACACAGACCTTCCTTCACAAATGTGATTAGTGTGTGAATGTAGTAAGATTGGTTTTATTCTCTTGGGATATAGCACGTGAATACACAGACCTTCCTTCACAAATGTGATTAGTGTGTGAAGGTAGTAAGATTGGTTTTATTCTCTTGGGATATAGCACGTGAATACACAGACCTTCCTTCACAAATGTGATTAGTGTGTGAATGTAGTAAGATTGGTTTTATTCTCTTGGGATATAGCACGTGAATACACAGACCTTCCTTCACAAATGTGATTAGTGTGTGTGTGTACTAGTGTGTGTACTCGTACTGTACTGTTAGCAGTGAATACACAGACCTTCCTTCGCAAATGTGATTAGTGTGTGTGTGTACTAGTGTGTGTACTCGTACTGTACTGTTAGCAGTGAATACACAGACCTTCCTTCACAAATGTGATTAGTGTGTGTGTGTACTAGTGTGTTTACTCGTACTGTACTGTTAGCAGTGAATACACAGACCTTCCTTCACAAATGTGATTAGTGTGTGTGTGTGTACTATTGTGTGTACTCGTACTGTACTGTTAGCAGTGAATACACAGACCTTCCTTCACAAATGTGATTAGTGTGTGTGTGTACTAGTGTGTTTACTCGTACTGTACTGTTAGCAGTGAATACACAGACCTTCCTTCACAAATGTGATTAGTGTGTGTGTGTACTATTGTGTGTACTCGTACTGTACTGTTAGCAGTGAATACACAGACCTTCCTTCACAAATGTGATTAGTGTGCGTGTGTACTATTGTGTGTACTCGTACTGTACTGTTAGCAGTGAATACACAGACCTTCCTTCACAAATGTGATTAGTGTGTGTGTGTACTAGTGTGTTTACTCGTACTGTACTGTTAGCAGTGAATACACAGACCTTCCTTCACAAATGTGATTAGTGTGTGTGTGTACTATTGTGTGTACTCGTACTGTACTGTTAGCAGTGAATACACAGACTTTCCTTCACAAATGTGATTAGTGTGTGTGTGTACTAGTGTGTGTACTCGTACTGTACTGTTAGCAGTGAATACACAGACCTTCCTTCACAAATGGGATTAGTGTGTGTGTATACTATTGTGTGTACTCGTACTGTACTGTTAGCAGTGAATACACAGACCTTCCTTCACAAATGTGATTAGTGTGTGTGTGTACTATTGTGTGTACTCGTACTGTACTGTTAGCAGTGAATAGAGATCTCTGTGGCTAAGTGGTTAAACCCTTTGCCTTGTGAATCGAAGGTCGTGGGTTTGAATCCGGACAACGCCGTTCTGTTCACCAGTGCAGTTTTTTTCCATAGACCTCTAGCATTGTTGCTGGAGCTACGGAGTTCGTGCTTTGTGCAATATTGTTGGCAGGTGGTGTGCCATTTCCGCGTAAAGGGGCCGAGCCATATGGGGTAAAACCCGGTGCAGTGACGTCAATCCTTCTGCGTTATCAGTGAATAACTCAGTTCGTGTTGTAGGAAAGGGGTGGGAGGGAATGGAGAGACTTAGGATCGAAGTTGAAAACCGACAGTTCTTTGACCAAAAGAATAAGAATCAGACAATCAAGGTATTTCATGTATATAATGCGAAGATGAGGTTTAGAATACTTGGTGACAACAGGTAAAATTCAGGGAAGGAGAGATTGTGGAAGACAGAAGGAGAAGATGTTGGATGGTCTGATATTATGGTTCGACACAATATCGACGTCAGAACTGATTAGCTGCACCAAGGAGAGAGAGAGAGAGAGAGAGTTGTGAGGAGACATGATAGCCTACACCAGCAGGCATGTCACGTGATTGATGGATTGTTCAATGTGTATCTGAAACAATGGGATATGAAAAAAGTAAATGTATTCTCCAAATTATGCATTCTGAGAACAAATATATAATTCAATTCGCTTGAATTATGAATAATTAAGTATGCAAGGTTACAGAAGATTATGCAAAGATAATACAATGAAAATATAATGATAACGGTAATAAAAAAAGGATCAAGGAAATTGAGAGAAAAACAAGTAGCATAGTTTTACAAAACAATTAAGGACTAAAAACGGTACGGAATGAAACTGATAGGAGAACATAAAACAGAAAACTAATTGTATTAAATTATCGTTAAAATGTTGCTATCATTTCTTACATTTATTTACCATGAAAAACTTAGCAAGAATTTGTATGTTCAATATTATACGATTGATATCATTTGTTACTTTAGTTTAAGCAAAGATTTGTTATCATTTATTACTTTAACTTAAGACTTGCTATCATTTATTACTTTAGCTTAAGACTTACTATCATTTATTACTTTAACTTAAGACTTGCTATCATTTATTACTTTAGATTAAACTAAGACTTGCTATCATTTGTTACATTAGCTTAGTCAGATTGCTATCATTTGTTACTTTAACTTAAGCTAAGACTTGCTATCATTTATTACATTAGCTTAGTCAGATTGCTATAATTTGTTACATTAGCTTGAGATAAGACTTGCTATCATTTGTTACATTAGCTTAGTCAGATTGCTATAATTTGTTACATTAGCTTGAGATAAGACTTGCTATCATGTGTTACATTAGCTTAGTCAGATTGATATAATTTGTTACATTAGCTTGAGATAAGACTTGCTATAATTTGTTACATTAGCTTAGTCAGATTGATATAATTTGTTACATTAGCTTGAGATAAGACTTGCTATCATTTGTTACATTAGCTTAGTCAGATTGATATAATTTGTTACATTAGCTTGAGATAAGACTTGCTATCATTTGTTACATTAGCTTAGTCAGATTGATATAATTTGTTACATTAGCTTGAGATAAGACTTGCTATCATTTGTTACATTAGCTTAGTCAGATTGCTATAATTTGTTACATTAGCTTGAGATAAGACTTGCTATCATTTGTTACATTAGCTTAGTCAGATTGCTATAATTTGTTACATTAGCTTGAGATAAGACTTGCTATCATTTGTTACATTAGCTTAGTCAGATTGATATAATTTGTTACATTAGCTTGAGATAAGACTTGCTATCATTTGTTACTTTAGCTTAGTCAGATTGCTATAATTTGTTACATTAGCTTGAGATAAGACTTGCTATCATTTGTTACATTAGCTTAGTCAGATTGATATAATTTGTTACATTAGCTTGAGATAAGACTTGCTATAATTTGTTACATTAGCTTAGTCAGATTGATATAATTTGTTACATTAGCTTAGTCAGATTGCTATAATTTGTTACATTAGCTTAGTCAGATTGCTATAATTTGTTACATTAGCTTGAGATAAGACTTGCTATCATTTGTTACATTAGCTTAGTCAGATTGCTATAATTTGTTACATTAGCTTGAGATAAGACTTGCTATCATTTGTTACTTTAGCTTAGTCAGATTGCTATAATTTGTTACATTAGCTTGAGATAAGACTTGCTATCATTTGTTACATTAGCTTAGTCAGATTGCTATAATTTGTTACATTAGCTTGAGATAAGACTTGCTATCATTTGTTACATTAGCTTAGTCAGATTGATATAATTTGTTACATTAGCTTGAGATAAGACTTGCTATAATTTGTTACATTAGCTTAGTCAGATTGATATAATTTGTTACATTAGCTTAGTCAGATTGCTATAATTTGTTACATTAGCTTAGTCACATTGATATAATTTGTTACATTAGCTTGAGATAAGACTTGCTATCATTTGTTACTTTAGCTTAAGACTTGCTATCATTTGTTACTTTAACTTAATCAAAGATTGGTATCATTTGTTACTGTCATCATCATCATCATCATCATCATCGTCATCATCATCATTAGCATCATCATCATCATTAGCATCATCATTAACATCATCATCATTATCATCGTCATCATCATCATTAGCATCATCATTAACATCATCATCATCATCATCGTCATCATCATCATTAGCATCATCATCATCATTAGCATCATCATTAACATCATCATCATTATCATCATCATCATCATCATCATCTTCATCATCATCATTAACATCATCATTAACATCATCATTAACATCATCATTAACATCATCATTAACATCATCATCATCATCTTCATCATCATCATCATCATCAAATAGCTTGTCCTTAACAGAACTTTGCTACTCCAACAGTTCTTAAGAATTTCTCTCTCCCACAGCTTAATTCCCCCACCCCCGTCCTCTGCAGAGGTCGTGCTCAAACCATCAGTTACATCCTGAATCCTTATTCTCCGTTATCTTCTTCTTCTTCTTCTTCTCTACTTGTTAATTTAGTATAAGATAATACTGCTATCATATGTTGCAATAGTTTACCGTGGTAAGATTGCTCTCATTGATTACAAATAACAATCAAACTATGAATATATTTCAATCATAAAGTCGCCCGAGTGGTTACCGAGGCCGACATTTGGAATGTGAAAGAATAGAACCACTGTTACTTAACACGCATGTCGTAAGAGGCGACTAAGGAAGTTTGGCTGAAATCGGATGCACATGTCCTAAACGTGTAGAAGTCTATGCATTTAGGAGCCTACCAAAACAATGTGCAACGTATACACGTTCTTGACAAAGATCAAATATATCACAAAGAGTGATTAAATTTGGTCGTAAAGAACGAACGCAAAGAAGAAAAAGAAGAATCATAAAGTAACAATCTCTACAATTATTCATCTCCAACACCGTACCACTGTTTGAGTGACAAGGAAAAGAGTTCTATTGCTGAAATAGTCTTACCAGTTGAATATTGATCTTGTTCAAGAGGACAGATGGCGCCATTGTTGTGTGACAGGAAACACGTGAGACTTGACAACATATCCCATCATGCTTAGTTCAGCTACAGATACAGTGATACTAGTATCTTTGAGAGCATTCTCTTGTACAGACTCAAACTGTTTAGAAAAACACAAAGCATAGTACAAATTATATTTTCCAGAATATATTTGAATTTTTTGCTACGTTTGCAGTAAATTATGTGTTCACATTCCTGCTTGTGTTTATCTCTCTCTCTCTCTCTCTCTCTCTCTCTCTCTCTCTCTCTCTCTTATATATATATATATATATATATATATATATATATATGTAGCAATGAACTTATGGATGTGAAGCATGGGCATTTTACAAGACAGTGGAAAAGCATATATGTGCTTTTGGATATAAGTGTTACAGAAGAGTTCTTCGTATATCTTGCAGAACAGTCCTTCGTATATCTAACAGAACAGTCCTTCGTATATCTTACAGAACAGTCCTTCGTATATCTTGGATATCTTGGATATCTTGGATATCTTGGATGTCTTGGATATCTTGGACAGAGAAGAGAAGAAATAGATATATCCAGAAAGAATTCAAAATAAAAAAAAACTGGCTGATGCTGCAAATAAGAATGAGAAATTTGAAGTATTTTGGACATATAAAGAGACTTGAAGGGCTGTAGAAGATCATCGTAGCAGGAGACATACCGACAAAGAGGAGCAGAGGAAGACCACGGAGAAGATGGATTCAGGATGTAACTGATGGTTTGAACATGACGGCTGCAGTTGCGGGACATCTGGCCTATGAGAGAGAGAAATTTCGAAGTAAATTGGGGATGGCAAAGTTTTGCTCAAGACAAGCTATTTGATGATGACGTAGATATTCCTTCTTATTAGTTTGTTTGAGACATACGGTTTCCACAAGAGATTTCCGTTGTTGTCTTTCTGCCGCCTACCTTACTAATTGTTTCCCATGTCAGGCCAAAATATAGCCTCGAAAATGGGGTCTCCATCCAGAGAACAATAACCACGTTTCTCGTCACAGAGAACTACTACCACCTTGTAGTTCGATTAGGGACAATCAAAGACTAGCGGAGTAAACCGTACACAAAACAACTGGACGGTAGGCAAACCACAAGTAGTCCAAAAAAAAAAAGACTGGTAACCTGGACAGATGACGCTCATCATCACGGGAGGGAAGGTTGTCTAAGGGTAGCTACCCTAAAAGAAAATAGCAACCTGCTGCCTTGCAGGTCAGCTGGAGACAGCCAAAAGCTGACGGAGAGCAAGCCCAGTAAACGCTTGCTGAAACCGGACACGTTGCCGAAGGATAAGCACGAGAGCTTCAAATGGCGCTGAAGATGTGACGAAACCCACCCATGCTAAGGCTGCATGAATCAGATTTCCACATGAATGAGATTCATGAGGAAATATGGTACATCAGTCTAAGCGGTGATTGCGAGTGAGAGAAAGAGAGAGAGAGAGGCTACACTATTTTAACTCTCATTCCGCTAACAGATGAGAATCCAGAAGAGCAGGCTGGAAAGCCGTTGCCTTGGCAAAAATTTGTTAGACATATTAAAACAGAAAATGTCTACAAAATATATCCACCAGCTTCTAAATTACATCCAAGACAATCGCCGATGCTACGGAATGTATGCACTGTCGCTGAGATTTTACTGTGTAAGAAAGAGATCGGAGTAGACATAGTTACTAACCGAAGTACAATGGTGATGGTCCTATCAATCAATAATTTAATAAATAAAAAAATAAATAAATC
The DNA here is from genome assembly GCA_020796225.1 of Arion vulgaris. NCBI lineage: Eukaryota > Metazoa > Mollusca > Gastropoda > Stylommatophora > Arionidae > Arion > Arion vulgaris. The sequence goes on along the minus strand of CM036773.1, from coordinate 27,661,671 downwards.
ATGTAATCAATCATTTAATGAATAAATCGTTTAATCAATCAAGCATTCAATCATTTAATTGTTCAATCCACCAATCAATCCATCATTGAATCAATCAATCAATCAATCAATCAATGAATCAATCAACTGATCAATCATTTAATGAATAAATCGTTTAATCAAAATAAATAAATGAATCAATCATTTAATCATAAAATAATTCAATCATTAAATCAATCAATCAATCAATCAATCAATCAATCAATCAATCAATTATTTAATCAATAAATAAATCAATCATTAATTCAATCAATCAGTCAATCATTTAATGAATCAATAATTTAATCAATCAATCAATCAATCAACAAGATGTATATGAAAGTAATCTACAACTGAACTTCTGTAATCGGCTTTCAGTTTCCACCATTCTCCAGGGAACTTCAAAACGGTCGATATTTTTTAAAGAGGACTGGACATAAAAAACTCAATACTTATAAGAACAGACATCATTTTCAGTTTTTCACCAGAGCAGACACTCTAATCGTCTTACATCCGTGTTCGGAAGCTAGAGTGACGTAATCTGAATGACAGGACTGACTTAAGACGTTTGATCAAAGTGCTGTTAAGCCTGGAGACAAGCGAGGAGATAGTCACCATAAACGTTCGGTAAGTTTGGGTTTACGTCTGTTGTATGTTTGTGTGTTTGTATGTTGGTTTGTTTGAGTTTTCTTGTTTTTCTTGTGTATCGTTATGAAGAGTTTTCTCATAATCTTGTGTGTCGTTGGGTAGAATTCTCTCTATTTTCTTGTGCATCGTTGGGTAGAATTTTCTCATGTGTCTTGTGTATCGTTATGAAGAGTTTTCTTATAATCTTGTGTATCGTTGGGTAGCATTTTTCTATGTTTCTTGTCTATCATTCGGAAGAATTTTCTCTATTTTCATGTGTGTCGTTGGGTAGAATTTTCTCATTTTTCTTGTGCATCTTTAGGTAGAATTTTCTCTATTTTCTTGTGTGTCGTTGAGTAGAATTTTCTCATTTTCTTGTGTATCGTTGGGAAGAGTTTCTCTATTTTCTTGTGTATCGTTGGGTAGAATTGTCTAATGTCTTGTGTATCGTTGGGAAGAATTTTCTCATGTGTCTTGTGTATCGTTGGGAAGAGTTTTCTCATGTGTCTTGTGTATCGTTGGGAAGAATGTTCTCATGTGTCCTGTGTATCGTTGGGAAGAATTTTCTCATGTGTCTTGTGTATCGTTGGGAAGAATGTTCTCATGTGTCCTGTGTATCGTTGGGAAGAATTTTCTCATGTGTCTTGTGTATCGTTGGGAAGAATTTTCTCATGTGTCTTGTGTATCGTTGGGAAGAATTTTTTTATTTTCTTGTGTATCGTTGGGAAGAGTTTTCTCATGTGTCTTGTGTATCGTTGGGTAGAATTATCTCATGTGTCTTGTGTATCGTTGGGAAGAGTTTTCTCTATTTTCTTGTGTATCGTTGGGAAGAGTTTTCTCATGTGTCTTGTGTATCGTTGGGAAGAGTTTTCTCTATTTTCTTGTGTATCGTTGGGTCGAATTTTCTCATGTGTCTTGTGTATCGTTGGGAAGAGTTTTCTCTATTTTCTTGTGTATCGTTGGGTAGAATTTTCTCATGTGTCTTGTGTATCGTTGGGAAGAGTTTTCTCTATTTTCTTGTGTATCGTTGGGTAGAATTTTCTCTATTTTCTTGTGTATCGTTGGGAAGAGTTTTCTCATGTGTCTTGTGTATCGTTGGGAAGAGTTTTCGTACTAAAATTTGTGTTCACTAGCTTTGTATTTCTTTCGTAACTTATCTGTTACATAAGGCATAAGAACAGTATCTCCACACCGCTCTATCCTGGCCAATTCGTTTAATTTCATGAATGAGAATGAGTCCTATATCTCGTGTCGTTCTTTCTTCTTCTGTTCTCTAAATCTGTTTGACTCACATCGTTAGGGTAAGAAGATATTTTAGAACGGGTTTTTATGTGTGCTTCATAAACAGTGTTTTCATAGTTTCTGTTATTTCTGAGATTCACCTTTTTGCGTTGACAACCTTTTGCTTTGTATGCACTGTATTTGAGTAACATTGCTCTTTATGGCGCACTGTCTGTTGGTAATTTGCTTATGTGACAGTGTCATTTAATTTGTTGTTTCTTGATGAAGTTCAGGACTGATGTTGTACCCGCATTGCTCCTGATGTATTCATTTCTAAATGGATCTTTTCTTGTTACTGCCAGCATTCTGCCGACTTAATCTCTGTCGTGACTTCTCTTTTCTTGATACTGCCAGAATTCTGCCGAGACACTTAATCTCTGTCATGACTAGTTTTTCTTCTATTTCTCGTCCCTCTCATTAAATATTGGTGTCAATGTTTCTATAGGGTGTCTTCTTCTTCTTCTTCCTTTTCTTCCAACGCTCCACATCGACCAATTGTCAACCACTCTGTGTGATTTGTATGTGATCTGAACCTAAGAGCGATTGTACGTTGTACCTGTCTTTGCGCCTACAAGTAGACCAGCACATCCGATTTCTGAATTGCTTTTTATTTACTAGGGTAACTTCCCTAGGTCCTACATCAGTCACCTCTTACGACATGCATTGTAGGTCGCAGTGGTACTATTATTTCCTTCCCTTGCGGGTTTCGGTACCACACAGGTGATAAATCGTCTTATCTTTCTTGAACACTTTTTTTCCCATCTTAGTGCTACTTTTTTAATCTTTACTTTTCAGAATATGCACACGATATCTCTAGCTTCTCTTTCTTAAAACAATTGTTGACAAACCCAGGAAAGTAGATCTTCTTGACAGTCTGGGATTACAACTGTCTAGAAAAGCAAACAGTAGAAGCTGTCCCCAGAAACAGACTGTGTTCGCCATTATTTAGGAGAGAGGAATCGACACATCATCATCATCATTGGCCTCTTTGTCTCAGGAGACAATAGGTGTTGCGTCACGTAGTATGTTCTGTGCTGAATCACAACGTTTCATGTGGCTGTAATGGCCTATTCTTGAGGGGCAATCCTTGCCACAGTTGCTGCAGATAAAACTGGAGACTAGAGCCGATGCATGGGATGTTCTCTCTGCTCTCTGTGCTCTCTTTTGCCTCCACATGTGATGTTGTTTTCTTCTTTTCTTTTGAGCCGCCCTCACTGCCGCTCGCCATGCTTGCCTGTCTTTGGCCAGCCGCTCCCAGCGTTTTTGTCTATATCGCATGAAGTTAGATCACGCTTGCAGGTGTTAATGAAGCGTAATAATGGGCACCCATGTTGTCTAGCGCCAGATGCGAGTTGACCATATAGAATGTTCTTTGGGATTCTATCATCGCTCATACGGCACACGTGTCCCAGCCATCAATCGACACAAACAAGTAACTAATTGAAAGAACATAGAAAATAAGACAAGTTAACAAAACAAAACATTGATGAAAAAAAACCAGATTTGAGTTCATTGCTTTACTTGGGCATCTTCATGAATAATGTATCTTGTTTTCCTTTCTTGGACAAAGATATTGTGATTAAATCTTTGATTTATTTACCAACATTACTTTGTGGACGTCTGTGGTTTAGTGGTAGTGCACTCAGTCACAACACAAGAGTATTTGAGTTACAACTTTGCAACGAATATCGAAAAAGGGGGAAGACTGCAGTAAAACTTGGTATATAGCGAAACACGTACAAACAAAGTACTATAGTTTTACAAAATACAGAAAAAGGGACGATAAACAGCAACGTTTCTACCAAAAGGCCTTTATCAAGCAAAGAGACACAACAGGAGTGACGAATTATAGAGAACATTGCGACGGGCAATTTGGAATCAAATTTGTTCTCGTGGATTTTAACGAACGGTAAACATAGAGATCGCCGTTTAGAAAGCAATGATAAACTCATCATGATCAAATAGCTTGTCCTGAGCAGAACTTTGCCACCCCAACAGTCCTCCGGAATTTCCCTCTTTCATAGACCAGATGTCATGTCTCTGCAGCCGTCATGTTCAGACCATCAATTACATTCTGAATCTATTTTCTCCGTGATCTTCCTCTTCTTCTCTTTGCCGGTATGCCTCCTTCCATGATGGTCTTCTCCAGCCCTTCATGTCTTTTTATATGATCAAAATATCTCAATTTTCTCTTGCTTATTTTAAACTAATAATAATTCCTCTCGTATCGTTATACGTTACATAGGGCCTGCAAGTAATTTCTCCATACCGCTCTATCCTGGGCAACTATTTTAAACTACTGAACGTAAAAGTAAAAACGTAAAGGAATCCGTTTCATACCGCGTTGTATTTAGACCAATGCTGTGTTTTACCCATAATTTTCATTGATCGTCGGCACAGGATGGGTGTTGTGTCCAACATCAGCTCTGTCCACCTTTACTTCCGAGTGCTCATCCTAGTACTTGATTGAAGCTTGGTCGACATTGAGAGCCGCTACGGTCGCATATATTTCAACACCCACACTGTAGAATAAAAACTGGACCACTAGAATAAGAATCGAGCTGACTAACAACTACGCTGCTGCTGCTGCGAGCTGACTAGCAACTACGCTGCTGCTGCTGCGAGCTGACTAACAACTACGCTGCTGCTGCATCGAGCTGACTAACTTTTTTTTTTTTTTTTCTTTCGTCCGCTTTCAACTCAGACGAAGTTTCATCTCTGAAACTGATTTTTGCGTGAAAATCTGTTTTTCCAATTTCTTACAATGGCAGCAGCGTGCACATTGTAAATTACAATACACTGGCAGCCGTGTGCTCAATGTACTCGTAATTATTATTCCCTCGCCATACAGGCAGATTTTCTCCGACTTCAGAGGTACTCACGTTATCGTCCTGAGTAAGACCAGGGACTCGAACAAATGCCGGACAGTAGGTTCGAACCCGAGCTATGAGGCGTCTCACAGCTATCAGGCCGAGCTGCTATCAACTACTCTAGGCAGTCCCCCTGAGCTGACTAACAACTACGCTGCTGCTGCTGCGAGCTGACTAACAACTACGCTGCTGCTGCTGCATCGAGCTGACTAACAACTAAGCTGCTGCTGCTGCATCGAGCTGACTAACAACTACGCTCCTGCTGCTGCATCGAGCTGACTAACAACTACGCTGCTGCTGCATCGAGCTGACTAACAACTACGCTGCTGCTGCTGCTGCGAGCTGACTAACAACTACGCTCCTGCTGCTGCATCGAGCTGACTAACAACTACGCTGCTGCTGCTGCGAGCTGACTAACAACTACGCTGCTGCTGCATCGAGCTGACTAACAACTACGCTGCTGCTGCTGCATCGAGCTGACTAGCAACTACGCTGCTGCTGCTGCGAGCTGACTAACAACTACGCTGCTGCTGCTGCGAGCTGACTAACAACTACGCTGCTGCTGCTGCGAGCTGACTAACAACTACGCTGCTGCTGCATCGAGCTGACTAACAACTACGCTGCTGCTGCATCGAGCTGACTAACAACTACGCTGCTGCTGCATCGAGCTGACTAACAACTACGCTGCTGCTGCATCGAGCTGACTAACAACTACGCTGCTGCTGCATCGACCTGACTAACAACTACTCTGCTGCTGCATCGAGCTTACTAACAACTACGCTGCTGCTGCATCAAGCTGACTAACAACTACGCTGCTGCTGCATCGAGCTGACTAACAACTACGCTGCTGCTGCATCGAGCTGACTAACAACTACGCTGCTGCTGCTGCGAGCTGACTAACAACTACGCTGCTGCTGCATCGAGCTGACTAACAACTACGCTGCTGCTGCATCGAGCTGACTAACAACTACGCTGCTGCTGCATCGAGCTGACTAACAACTACGCTGCTGCTGCATCGAGCTGACTAACAACTACGCTGCTGCTGCTGCTGCGGGTGTGATGGCGACGTTATGTAAATGATATATTTCACCATTTTCAATTTTCTTTGTAAATCTACCTATTACTTCCTGTATAGCTATCCGAGTACATTCATAGCTTCTCTTACCCCAGCTCCGAGGAAGTAAACAGTTAGTTAATTGCGTATCCTTTACAGGACTTTGCGAATCAACCCCAGCTTTTTAACGCTTTTTGTGATTTTTCTAGGCATTATTACGTTCAGTAGTTTGCCATTGCTTTCTGAACGGGTGGTACCATCATCCTTTTGTAAAAATCCGCCCGAAACTATTTGCAACCAAACTGTCCGCAGCGTAATTCGAACTCAGAACGTCGCGGTTAATAGACCGAGTCACTATCCCCTAAGACACAGACGGCACCGCCGATGAAGTAAACTAAACATAAACCAGGACACCTTTCACTTGGTCTCGACTCTATCGATCTGCCGCTATTTATAACCATTACGGAAAAATAGCTTTAATTGTTTGAATTACATTGAGAAACAAAGAATGAAGTGGTTTTGCCACTTAATAAGAATGCATGTAACCTCCACAGTAAACAGTCTTCTACAGCAGAACAGAAGGCGAGAGGAAGACCACGGAAAATATGGATAGATAGCATAGCAGAATCTGTCAATGAGCAAAAATAATCCACGCCACCAGAAGAGCGCAAAACAAAAACATAAAACCACGAAACTGGGCAACAACCCGGTAGCAGTGTGACGACACAGGACAACAGCCCGGTAACAGTGTGACGACACTGGGCAGCAACCCAGTAACATTGTGACCACACTGGCCAACAACCTGGTAACAGTGTGACGACACTGGACAACAACCCGGTAACAGTGTGACGACACTGGACAGCAACCCGGTAACAGTGTGACGACAATGGGCAACAACCTGGTAGCAGTATGACGACACAGGAAACATCCCGGTAACAGTGTGACGACACTGAGCAGCAACCCAGTAACATTGTGATCTCACTGGTCAACAACCTGGTAACAGTGTGACGACACTGGATAAAAACCCGAAAATAGTGTGACGACACTGAGCAACAACCCCGATAACAGGGTGACAACAAAAGTAGAAGACGGAAAAATACCAATAATCACTCCTACGCTTGGATCAACATAAAATTGATCAAAATAAGGTTTATGAATAAAGAAAAAAACAAGAAGATATTGAAATTAGAAATGTAGTGTACTTTACTTTATTTTTCAGAATACTTTCAATTCCGTGCACATTTGATGACTTCTCCGTGCTTGAGACGATACAAGACGATTTCAAACATATTTTATTGAATCAAAAAGTAGTCATTCTACCGTAGACAGGAAACGAATTGCCATAAACAGAGTTGAACAGAGTTGAACAGAGTTGAACAGAGTTGAAAGCAAGAAGTAAAAGTTAGCGTCTAAGGAAAAAGTATACTGAATAAAATAAAATCAACAACATATGAATAAAATCGATATATACGCACCCTCAGCGCTTGAGTTGGTGCTCAGACCCATTCAAGTAGTTGAAAGTACTGCCGAAATTGATGTAGTACACCGACAGGTGCAAACATCGCTGCTGAAATTGATGTAGTACACCGATAGGTGTAAACATCGCAGCTGAAATATTGAAGAAGTACTAGAGCATAGATTCCCAAACTTTTTCGGCCCACCGCCCACTTTGCAGAACATAAACTTTGTAACACCCTCCTCCACATTATAACAGTTTGACAACGCCCCCATATATATGCTCTATTTTCTCTTTGACATAGGAAATTGATATATATTTCTGTCATACATGGTCAATTTTCAAATGATTATATATTGGAATAGAAAATTGATGAAAAAATGGATCGTGTAAGACGGGCACAAGATGAATTAAAATGCAGAATACAAATTTTAAATGATTATTCAATCGCAAAATCACAAAAATAATTTATTTTAAAATAGATATTATTAATTTATTCTTTACGGAGCCACCGACCCCTAACCGCCTGAACACCCCTCCCCTCCCCCACCCCAAATTCTTCTGAACCCACTATCGCCCCCTAGAACACTTCATCGCCCACTGGGGGCGGTACCGCCCACTTTGGGAAACGCTGTACTAGAGCAACTAGTTGTGAAGCTTCTGGTCGAATGGATTAGAGTGTGGCTCCCATGCGGGAGACCTGGGTTCAATCGATGGTACCGCCAAAGGAGTTTGTTTCTGTCGAGGGCATCAAGACAAAACTAATATCCTGAACAGTTTCACATCGACTGCACTGTCCGTGCTGCCATTAAATTCCGCAGGCTGATGTCCTCCTTCCTGTCCTACACCGCCCAAAAAGCGGTATTACAGACAGTAACGACTAGAGCAACCAGGTCTCACAATCAAATCAAGAAGGTACATTCGATTGTGTCCTATCAGAAACTTGTATATGTCGCACATTATTACATCAGTTAAGTAGAGTTCTCATATTGACACCCTGCACCAAAATTGTATAAAACATGACATGAAAATCAACAACACTAAAACAGAAATAATGAATATGGGAAGAAAACATAAGAATCTAGACATCCATGTCAATGGCACTAAAATAAACCAAGTGAAAGAATTCAAATACTTAGGAAGCATATTCACAGAAGACGGAAGACTAGATAGAGAGATAGAGGCTAGAGTGCAAAAGCAAATGCTGTAACCTACCAGCTAGCCTCATTGTTAAAGCGCCCAATAATTTCACAGGCAGCTAAGCAACAGATGATCAACAGCATTTTTATACCTACTTTGTGTTACCAGAGCCAAACATGGACATTGAGCAAAGCGCAGTCACAAAAATAACTACATGTGAAATGCGTTGCCTGCGAAAAATTACCAACAACACAAGAAAAGACAGTCACCAACATCAGCATAAGAAAGAGAGTTGGCACAGAATCTTGCTTGAACTACCCTCTTTAGCCTGTTATGCCCCTGGCGTTTAGGGCAGCAACAAACGTACACCATTCTTCCCTGTTCATGGCCTTCCTCTGTATTGTGTTCCAGCTATGATTCATTTCCTTCAGCTCTTGCTCTATCGTTCTCCTCCAGGTTGTCTTGGGTCTTCCACGCTTTCGCCTACCCTCTGGAGTCCATCTTAGTGCAGTTTTCGTGTCGGAGCCAGTCTCCATGCGCATCACATGTCCAATCCATCTCCAGCGTCGTCTTCGGATGATAGTGCCCATATTCTCTTGTTGGCATCGTGCAAGCAATTCTTGATTCGAGATAGTAGTCGGCCAGTACACGCGTAAGATTTTTCGCAGACAAGTTGTATGAAAGGCGGAGAGTCTGGACATATCCTGTTCTGTCATTCTCCAGCATTCCGATCCGTACAGCAAAGTTGACAGCACACAGCTGTTATAGATACTAGTCTTGGTTCTGATGCTGTATTGGGCAGATTTCAAGGCGGTCTGAAGGGTCATGAATGCACTGCGTGCTTTACTCAGTCTGTTTTTAATGTCAGATCCAGCGCCTCCTTCATTGCTAATAACACTTCCAAGGTATGTGAAAGCGGTTGTATCTCGGAGGGTTTTACCTTCTAGTTTGACTGGTGCTGGGGTTGCTATGTTCAGAGTCATTACTTCAGTTTTCTTCTGATTTATTTTCAGCCCAACCATCTCACTATATTGGTTAAGGCGGCAGGTCTTTTCCTGGATATCTCTATGTGTATGAGATAGGAGTGCGATGTCATCTGCAAAATCTAGGTCTTCCAGAGTGGTTGTGAGCGTCCATCTAATACCTCTTGCCTTATCTTCCGTTGTTTTACGCATCACCCAATCTATGACAGTGTTGAATAATAGGGCTGACATAACACATCCTTGTCGCACGCCTGTTTTTACTTCAAACTTTAGTTCTGAAGTTTCAACACTGCATGCAAACTTGCTGTAGCAGCTTTTTATAATATTTATAAAACACAGTGGGATTCCATACCATCTTAAGATACGCCATAGACTTTCGCGGTGTATGCTATCAAAAGCCTTTTCAAAATCTACAAAGTTGATATAGAGTTTGCTTTGCCATTCTGTGCATTGTTCTATGATATTTCTAAGAGCAAATATTTGGCCTATACAGCTCCGTCCTCTGCGAAATCCTGCTTGTTCCTTTCTCAGTTTCTTATCCACAGCGTCAGTAATACGTTGTACGATGATTTTGCTTAAGATTTTACTTGGGACAGAAAGCAGTGTTATTCCACGCCAATTATTACAATCGGCAAGGAGCCCTTTTTGGGTATCTTGATGATGACTCCTCTGTTCCATGCATCAGGTATTATTTGGGCATTCCATATAGTAGTAAACAAGGGTTGCAATATATTAGCTGCAAGTTCTGGGTCTATTTTGAATAGTTCTGCGTTTAAGTTATCATTCCCTGGTGCCTTGTTATTCTTAAGAGATTTAATTGCTGTAATGATCTCATCCTGGCTGGGTGTTTCAATGCCAATTTCTAACTCATCTGTTGGTTCTGGTATGTCTGCTACTACCGTTGGAGGTGGTCTGTTTAGCAATTCTTTAAAATGCTCTGTCCATCGTATTTCTTGTTCCTTTTCCGTTGTCAATAGTATTCCATTCTTATCCTTTATGAGAGTATTTGATCTTCTGTAATGTTTCCAGCTTATTAGCTTTGTAATTTTGTACACTGTTCCCTGATCACACTTTTTGCTGCTTCTTCTGCCTGTACTGCCAGGTCTTCAACATACATTCTTTTATCGGCTCTCACAGCCCGTTTGATTTCTTTACTTGCGCTTTTGTACTGTTCTTGGTATCTTGCTTTCAGTCTTTCGGACTTTGCTTCTAACAATTTCTTTTTAATATTCTTCGGCTGTCTATTATTTTCCATGTTGTTGGTGTTATCCATTCTTTTCTTTTCTTTGTGCGGTACCTTAGACATGTTTCACTGCTCTTGCTATATATAGATGCTATGTTGTCCCATGTTCTATCTATGTTGTCAGTTTCATCCGTAGTTTCATTACTTTCTAGGGCTTGGAATCTGTTCTTTATCTGCATTATAAACTTATCCCTTACTTCCGTGTCTTTTAGTCTATCCACATCGAACCTCTTTTGGAAGTTTTTCTGTTGTCCTTTTTTTCTTAGTTTAAGTTTGACATAAGCTGTGACTAGGTGGTGGTCACTACCAACATCTGCACCTCTCTTGACTACAACATCTAGCAGCGAGCGTCTCCAGGGTCCATTGATCATTATATGGTCTATTTGGTTTTATCTCTGCCATTAGGGAATACCATGTTAATTTGTGGATATCTAAATGTTGAAATAGGGTTCCTCCTATAACGAGATTGTTCATGCTGCAGAAGTTTACTAAACGTTCCCCATTTTCGTTCATCATACCACATCCATATTTTCCCATAGTTCTATAACTATGCGTGTTGTCTTGTCCGACCTTCGCATTTAGATCTCCCATAACAATGATAACATCATCATTGCTTGAACTACATTGAGAAACAAAGAATGAAGTGGTTTGGCCACTTAATAAGAATGCATCCAAACTCCACATTATACAGAGTCTTCTACAACAGAACATCAGGAAAGAAGGCAAAAGGAAGACCACGACAAAAAAGATAGTTAGATGGCATAGCAGAATCCTGTGAAAGTGCAAAAATAACAATCTCCCAAGCCAGCAGAACAGCACAAGACAAAAACAGAAAACTACAACACTGGGCAACAACCCGGTAGCAGTGTGACGACACTGGGCAACAACCCGGTAGCAGTGTGACGACACTGGGCAACAACCCGGTAGCAGTGTGACGACACTGGGCAACCACCCGGTAGCAGTGTGACGACACTGGGCAACCACCCGGTAGCAGTGTGAGGACACTGGGCAACAACCCGGTAGCAGTGTGACGACACTGGGCAACCACCCGGTAGCAGTGTGACGACACTGGGCAACCACCCGGTAGCAGTGTGACGACACTGGGCAACAACCCGGTAGCAGTGTGAGGACACTGGGCAACAACCCGGTAGCAGTGTGACGACACTGGGCAACAACCCGGTAGCAGTGTGACGACACTGGGCAACAACCCGGTAGCAGTGTGTAGCAGTGTGACGGCACTGGGCAACAACCCGGTAGCAGTGTGACGACACTTGGCAACAACCCGGTAGCAGTGTGACGACACTGGGCAACAACCCGGTAGCAGTGTGACGACACTGGGCAACAACCCGGTAGCAGTGTGACGACACTGGGCAACCACCCGGTAGCAGTGTGACGACACTTGGCAACAACCCGGTAGCAGTGTGACGACACTGGGCAACAACCCGGTAGCAGTGTGACGACACTGGGCGACAACCCGGTAGCAGTGTGTAGCAGTGTGACGACACTTGGCAACAACCCGGTAGCAGTGTGACGACACTGGGCAACAACCCGGTAGCAGTGTGACGACACTGGGCAACAACCCGGTAGCAGTGTGACGACACTGGGCGACAACCCTGTAGCAGTGTGACGACACTGGGCGACAACCCTGTAGCAGTTTGACGACAAAAGAAGAAAGAAAAAGATAAGTAGGGTTCTCTAGCTTCGTTGTACAATAATTATATTTGTTTCTTCACTTCTTATTGCTGGTCCGTTTGCTCTTTAATTCGGTATTGTAGTTTCTTTGGCTCTTTCACTTCATAATGTAGTTATGTTAGTTATCCCACTCCATAGCGTAGCTAATGTTGGAAGCTGAGTTAGTGCAGTAGCTAATGTTGGAAGCTGAGTTAGTGCAGTAGCTAATGTTGGAAGCTGAGTTAGTGCAGTAGCTAATGTTGGAAGCTGAGTTAGTGCAGTAGCTAATGTTGGAAGCTGAGTTAGTGCAGTAGCTAATGTTGGAAGCTGAGTTAGTGCAGTAGCTAATGTTGGAAGCTGAGTTAGTGCAGTAGCTAATGTTGGAAGCTGAGTTAGTGCAGTAGCTAATGTTGGAAGCTGAGTTAGTGCAGTAGCTAATGTTGGAAGCTGAGTTAGTGCAGTAGCTAATGTTGGAAGCTGAGTTAGTGCAGTAGCTAATGTTGGAAGCTGAGTTAGTGCAGTAGCTAATGTTGGAAGCTGAGTTAGTGCAGTAGCTAATGTTGGAAGCTGAGTTAGTGCAGTAGCTAATGTTGGAAGCTGAGTTAGTGCAGTAGCTAATGTTGGAAGCTGAGTTAGTGCAGTAGCTAATGTTGGAAGCTGAGTTAGTGCAGTAGCTAATGTTGGAAGCTGAGTTAGTGCAGTAGCTAATGTTGGAAGCTGAGTTAGTGCAGTAGCTAATGTTGGAAGCTGAGTTAGTGCAGTAGCTAATGTATTCGCTTCTTGGGTGTGTGATCCGGGTTCAATTTCATAGTGGAAGTGGAATATTTTCCGACCGTAAGGGCTCACAGTTTGAATCAGTCACAGATGGTACAAGAAAAACAATTGGGTAGTATAAGTTGCCTGCATGCTGCTGACCACATCCGTATTCGTTTTGGAGATAGTTAATGAAACGTACGGACCTAACTGCACATTCCTCAAAATATTTCATGCTATAACAAAAGGTCCTTAATTTAATTCAAAAATTATTAACTTGTAAATTTTCATTCTAGATTTTTGAACCGGAATCTGTCAACGATGAAACAATTGATATTTCTAAGTTAAATGAATTTATAATCATCACACTGTCAATTTTTTTTCAATCTCATGGAAAAGAAAATTCAACAAAAGTCAAGCTCATTAATTTAAATTTGATAGAAGTAATACTCGTTACGAATATTAATAGCAATAAAGAGACAAAGAAAGATGAATTAAATGAACAAATATGAATTGTTTGCGGGAGAGAAGAAAAATAAAATAACGGAAAATAAAATGTTCAATAGAAAACATGAACAAAAGAAAAAAATCGGAAGGACATATACAATTTTAAACAGAAACAAACTTGAACAATCGATAGTTGTGAATATGGTTTTAGTATGTTCATTAAAAATACATCTGTCACAAGTTCCGGAGTCTTTCTGTTACTCATCCGGTGCAATTCGGAATAAATATGTAAATTGAAATGATAAAGTTCATACATAATGTTTGATAACACCCACAGACAAGATGCAGGAGAAAATGAAAGGATATTGATCTGTGAAATAGTATCGTTGTATGAGACAAGGACATGTCTTGTCTAGACTGAGCAGAAGTTTGAGTAGGTTGATCAATGAGGTAATGATACGTTGTTACGCAACCTACTTTATGAGACTAATAATACAAATATATCCTTTTGACGATTTAATGTGTGGGATTAAAGTGTAGAATGTTGGCATAATTTCAGAGTTGAAACCGTGGACATGACAAATGATTTGCATCATCTCCTGTTATTGTTCTTTGTGAGAGATGTTATGTTATGTGACCAATATCATGGTAGAGTAGGTATTCCCATGCGTGCTCCGTCCTCCACTGCATTTATATATATTTAGCCTGTGACGCCCCTGGTGTTTAGGCAAGCAGTAAATGCACACAATTTCTATCCATTCCGGGCAGATCTCTATACTGCCTTTCAGCCACGACTCTCCTCCATCAGCTCTTGTTCCACTGCCCTCGTCCAGGGTACCCGGGTCCTCGACGACTTCCCGCACGCTCCGGTTTCCATCCCAGTGCAGTCCCTGCGATAAATCCAGCCTCCCTGCGTACCACGAGTCTGTCATCCCCAGCGTCTTTCCCGTACATACTCTCCTGCTGACTCTGTGCAAGAAGCTTCCGGGCAGAGGGCGGTCCTTGGACAGAATTCAGACTTATCTTTAACATTTCCACTCACAATGTATTATGTTAGCCTTTTATGTTCATATATTTGATCTAATAAATGATAGCCGTCCATCGCACGCGATGATAACAACAATCTCATTCGTGTCCTGCCGCACCTCGCTGGTGTGTGCGGAGGTGACTGTATAGTTCAATCCTAGAAAACCATCCCTTACCACAGGTGGGCATAGATGATCAAGGTTTGACATGTGCATGTTGTGTGTTCTGTCTTTTCGCTCTGCTCGTTTTTTCTGTGCCTCAACGGCACGATAATTCTCAGAAATGTGGGTTCCTCTTGTGTTGTTACAGTGCTACATTTGGTGATCTTGCCCACTCCTAGCCTGTGATGTCTATATCGAAGCATTTCAGGGACACTTCGAGAGTGGCTTTAAAGCGTTTATTCTGTCCACCAGCAGATTTTCTGACCCCCTACAGGCTTGCCATACATCAACTGTTAGGAATGCGTTTATCAAGCATTCGAGCAACGTGACCGTCCCATTTCACTTGGGCCTTTTGCAACAGAGTGTTGACGCTTGGGATCTTTGCTCTGGTGAGGACTTCGCTGTCTGGAATTTTGTCCTGCCAGATTTTTATTTAGTAGTCTGCGTAGACAGCTTGTGTGGAAGTGGTTTAGTTTTCTTGCGTGGCTGCTTTCACTGTCTATGTCTCGCTTGCGTACATCAGCTTGGTTAGCACTATGGCCTGGTAAGACTTTCAGCATTGTGGCTACGCTTATCCCCTTCCACTCCCACACAGTGACACATAGCCCTTCGTATAATATCACGTATGTTATGTGCCTCTCTCTGTATACAGCAGAGTTTGTGGTCGGCTAATCTTTCTTAGGAAGGTGAAAGTGAGAATTATTAGCCCTCTAATGACCTGTAAAACACACAAGTCATCCCTCAACTTCCAGTGGTATTGTTCTGGAAACTATAACCACAGGTACAAGACTAAAGGGACTCTGGCTCGCCAAAATGGATCAACTTCTACAGGTTACAGAAAAGTAATATAAAACTAATTACATTTCACATTCTACAGGTTACAGAAAAGTAATATGAAACTAATTACATTTTACATTCTATAGGTTACAGAAAAGTAATATGAAACTAATTACATTTCACATTCTACAGGTTACAGAAAAGTAATATGAAACTAATTACATTTTACATTCTACAGGTTACAGAAAAGTAATATGAAACTAATTACATTTCACATTCCACAGGTTACAGAAAAGTAATATGAAACTAATTACATTTTACATTATACAGGTTACAGAAAAGTAATATGAAACTAATTACATTTTACATTCTACAGGTTACAGAAAAGTAATATGAAACTAATTACATTTTATATTCTACAGGTTACAGAAAAGTAATATGAAACTAATTACATTTTATATTCTACAGGTTACAGAAAAGTAATATGAAACTAATTACATTTTACATTCTATAGCTTACAGAAAAGTAATATGAAACTAATTACATTTCACATTCTACAGGTTTCAGAAAAGTAATCTTGACATTGTTTCTCAAATTGACGATCTACTGTTCAATTACTTTTCTTCTCATTCCTGCCTAATAGGCTGGATATATATATATATATATATATGTCTGGTCAACCACTAGTGACAACTGTTATAAGAAAGAGAAGATGGAGATATGTTGGGCACACCTTGAGGAGAAATGTCTGGTCAACCACTAGTGACAACTGTTATACGAAAGAGAAGATGGAGATATGTTGGGCACACCTTGAGGAGAAATGATCAACGAATATCAAAGCAGGCATTGAAGTGGGATGCAAAGGGTTCAAGAAAGAGAAGTCGATCTAAGGAGACCCTTAAACGAACTTTGCCTAGAGAGGCAGGAAATATCGGTCTCAGATCCATGGAGGAGATTGAGCGAGTTGCCCAGGATAGAGCGGTATGGAGAAATTACTTGCAGGCCCTATGTAACGTATAACGGTACGAGAGGAATTATTATTATTATTATATATATATATATGCGTATATAAGAGTATATAGGCGG
>CM036773.1:27587578-27642578 GCA_020796225.1 Arion vulgaris | reverse complement strand
AGTCACTTGTTGAACTAATCTTGGAAGTCTGTATGTGATTTGTATCATATAATCAGTCACTTGAACTAATCTTGGAGGTCTGTATATGATTTGTGTCATATCATCAGTCACTTGTTGAACTAATCTTGGAGGTCTGTATGTGATTTGTGTCATATCATCAGTCACTTGTTGAACTAATCTTGGAGGTCTGTATATGATTTGTGTCATATCATCAGTCACTTGTTGAACTAATCTTGGAGGTCTGTATGTGATTTGTGTCATATCATCAGTCACTTGTTGAACTAATCTTGGAGGTCTGTATGTGATTTGTATCATATAGCGGTAGTTCATTGTGTCAGTTAGAGACCTTCGTTTTCTCTTTCATCATTGACTTCTTTATTGAAGTTGAAGCGGGAGAAGTGTTTGGTAATAAAGTGATTATGTGTGTGCTTGTTCTAGTGCACTTTGTAAGCTGTTATTCGTGTTTTTAAGGCTGTTCTTGATGTGTCATTCATCTTTGCGTGAACTCCTCTTGCTCTGTACCTATTGACATGTCTACAGCATATCTGGTTTCTGCATGCTTTTAATTCAGGCTCGCCTTTCTTAGTCACGAAAGAAATATAAAATCCTGACGTAGAGGAAGTTGATCCATTTTGGCGAATCTGAGGCCCTTTAGTCTTATACCTCGTGGTTAACGTTTCATGGACTATACCACTGCAAGCTGGGGGATGACATGTGTGTGCTACAGGTCATTAGCGGGCTAATAATTCTCACTTTCGTCTTCCTAAGAAGGATTAGCCGACCACAAACTCTGCTGTATACAGGGACAGGCACATAACATACGTGATATTACATGTCAATGTGCGGAAGCGAAAGGAGACACGCGTAGCCACAAAGCTGAAAGTTTACCACGCCATAGTGCTAATCACGCTGCTGTACGCAAACGAGACATAGACAGTGTATAGCAGACACGCAAGAAAACTAAACCACTTCCACACAAGATGTCTAAGCAGAATAATAAATATAAATCTGGCAAGGAAAAATTCCAGACAGCGAAGTCCTCACCAGAGCAAAGATCTCAAGTGTCAACACCCTGTTACAGAAGGTCCAAGTGAAATGGGCCGGTCACGTTGCTTGGATGCCTGATAAACGCATTCCAAAACAGTTGATATATGGTGATCTTGAAAAGCGACAGCCGTTCCGCTGGTGGAAAGAAAAAAACGCTTCAAAGACACTCTTAAAGTGTCTCTGAAATGCTTCGATTTAGAGACCACGGGAAGGGAATCCGCCAGAACGCCACATGTAACGCTTTAACAACACAAGAGGAACACACATATCTGAGAATGATCGCACAGAGAAAACGAACAGAGCGAAGAAACAGAACACACAACACCCACATGTCAAACCTTTGATCATGTATGCTCCACCTCTGATAGGGGATTGTGTTCTAGGATTGGACTCTACAATCACCTCCACACACACCAGAGAGGTGCAGCAGCGAGCGACTGAGACTGTTGTCACCATCGCTTTCGATGGACGGCTATTATTTATTAGATCAAATATGTGAACAGAAAAGGCTAACATAATACATCTGTGAGTGGAAATGGTAAAGATAAGTCTGTATTCTGTCCAAGGGCCGCCCTCTGCCCGGAAACTTCTTTCACAGAGTCAGCAGGAGAGTATGAGCGTCGTCGAACAGGAAAGACGCTGGGGATGACAGACTCGTGGTACGCAGAGAGGCTGGATTTATCGCAGGGACTGCACTGGGATGGAAACCGGAGCGTGCGGGAAGTCGTCGAGGACCCGAGTACCCTGGACGAGGGCAGTGGAACAAGAGCTGATGGAGGAGAGTCGTGGCTGAAAGGCGGTATACAGATCTGCCCGGAATGGATAGAAATTGTGTGCATTTACTGCTTGCCTAAACACCAGGGGCGTCACAGGCTAAATATATCTAAATGCAGTGGAGGACGGAGCACGCATGGAAATACCTACTCTACCATGATATTGGTCACATAACATAACATCTCTCACAAAGAACAATAACAGGAGACGATGCAAATCATTTGTCATGTCCACGGTTTCAACTCTGAAATTATGCCAACATTCTACACTTTAATCCCACACATTAAATCGTCAAAAGGATATATTTGTATTATTAGTCTCATAAAGTAGGTTGCGTAACAACGTATCATTACCTCATTGATCAACCTACTCAAACTTCTGCTCAGTCTAGACAAGACATGTCCTTGTCTCATACAACGATACTATTTCACAGATCAATATCATTTCATTTTCTCCTGCATCTTGTCTGTGGGTGTTATTAAACATTATGTATGAACTTTATCATTTCAATTTACATATTTATTCCGAATTGCACCGGATGAGTAACAGAAAGACTCCGGAACTTGTGACAGATGTATTTTTAATGAACATACTAAAACCATATTCACAACTATCGATTGTTCAAGTTTGTTTCTGTTTAAAATTGTATATGTCCTTCCGACTTTTTTCTTTTGTTCATGTTTTCTATTGAACATTTTATTTTCCGTTATTTTATTTTTCTTCTCTCCCGCAAGCAATTCATATTTTTTCATTTAATTCATCTTTCTTTGTCTCTTTATTGCTATTAATATTCGTAACGAGTATTACTTCTATCAAATTTAAATTAATGAGCTTGACTTTTGTTGAATTTTCTTTTCCATGAGATTGAAATATTTGATAGTGTGATGATTATGAAATCAATTAACTTAGAAATATCAATGGTTTCATCGTTAACAGATTCCGGTTCTAAAATCTGGAATGAAAATTTACAAGTTAATAATTTTTGAATTAAATTAAAGACCCTTACGTAGTGCATTCCGGACATCTTCATATATGCTTCGATCTCCTTCGCAATATCTCCATCAGAGTCCAGCGACTGGCCGTACCTGTACGATGTTGATTGATGATCCTACTCATATACATGTTGTGCTGTCCTTTTCTGGCCACTCCAATCTTCAATCCCAGCTCCTGCAATCTAGTAGTTTACGTGGATTGGTTTAAATGAAAATCTTTACGTTCACACTCTATGCGGGTGTTTAGAATGTCAGCTCTATCCATCGGCTGGCTCCTTGACAGTGTTGACAGAGACATCCAGAGTGCGATACCCATGTCTCAGAACAAAGATGACTGTAATTCTACAAATTGTTGACGATTGTAGTGATTCAGTCCATTGTCTGGGGCTCCATCTTAAGGATCATACTCAATGACTCACTTAGAATGCCCATATGTGTCTAGTCAGAGTCTTCATGGTGTGTTCTTCTACTATTGTTTTTTTAATATTGGTTACTAAACAGACGTAATTGCACCCCGGGCACATAGGTTCTCAGTCTCCCACAACATATATCGAAGAGTATGCATACCGATGGTTCCTGTGGCTCGCTGATTAAATACACTTCTCACTCTGCACCTCAGGCATCTAGTTCTACTTGTACAACGGGTAACTCCAAACTGTTTAAATAGCTAGATTGATTCAACATCTATTTTAGTGTCTTCATCCAACAGGCAGTCATGAAGAGACCGAAGAACATCTCCTTCATTCATCTTCAACTCCCCAACAATTGATGGTGTGGATGCAAGCCTATCCGCTCTCTCATTACCGCAAATACCCGCATGCCCAGGACACGTAGATTCACGTAAGCCTCTGGGGTTATTTTTTACTTAGGAAATTAAATCTGTTTTAGGTGGAATCAAGCACTTTCAACCTACGAGCTCAGTTTTATTTCCTTATAACAGAACGTGTAGCCCAACACACGGTGGCGTCTGTGGTTTAGGGGATAGTGACTCGGTCGTTCCCTGACTTTCTGAGTTCGAATCACGCTGCGTAAAATTTGGTTGCAAATTGTTTCGCGTGGGTTTTTACAAATGGACGATGGCACCACCCGTTCAGAAAGCAATGGCAAACTACTGAACGTAATAATGCCTAGAAAAATCACAAACAGCGTTAAAAAGCTGGGCTTGACTCGTAAAGTCCTGTAAAGAATATACAATGAACTTTTTTTTTTAGGCCAACACACAAGAAAAAATAAGCATGAACTCCTTTCTGAGAATCCCAAGTTATAAACTTCAGTAACACGCAAACAAATATATATGAAACACGCAGATCAGAATTACACACTTTCTAGTGCGTGTTTACCCTTTATCCCTGACAATCTCTTCCCACACTTTTACTTCTATATCCTTCATAAGCTGTCGCTAATACTGATAATTCATAAGCCGTCGCTAATCCTGATAATTCATAAGCAACTTAACTGAATTCTTCCTTCCTATATTCATTCTGCATGTCAAACAATCTCTGATACTTCACTCGACGGCGGCAGAAAAACATGAACGCTATATATAACTTACATTTTATTTTTGGCATATCTGATGTGCGGTTAATACGGACAAAACCGAAATCTTACTTTTCTAATTTACGGATAGAAGGAAAAGTAATCAAGATGGATTAAAATGTCATACGTGAAGTTTATAATGCAAAGATTATTTTGACTGAAGAATACAATCCTAGAAAATTGGTGCAGCTTTAGTTAGTGAGTTAATTAGTCAGTCAGTCAGTTAGTCAGTCAGTTAGTCAGTTAGTAAGTCAGTTAGTCAGTCAGTTAGTCACTCAGTCAATTAGTCAGTCAGTTTGTCAGTCAATTAGTGAGTTAGCGAGTTAGTTAGTCACTGAGTGAGCAAGTTAGTTAGTTATTCATTTAATCTGTTTTATAAATTAGCATAAATTGTTTAAATACATACATTATATAAATATTTCAATTTGATAAAATCTGAAACAGACGTTCAGTGAACTTCTTCTTCTTTGCGTTCGTTCTTTACCACCAATTTTAATCACTCTTTGTGATATGTTTGATCTTTGCCAAGAACGTGTATACGTTGCACATTGGTTTGGTAGGTCCTAAACGCATAGACTTCTACACGTTTAGTACATGTGCATCCGATTTCAGCCAAACCTCCTTAGTCGGCTCTTACGGCATGTATGGCAGTTAACAATGGTTCTATTCTTTACACCCCAAATTTTATGCTCCGGTAACCACTCGGGTGGTTCAGTGAACTAACCATCATGTTTACCGATACTCTTAAGAACTGTAACAGTATCATTCAGAAAATAACACAACTCATTTGGTGATATTTAAACTTTTACTCCATTGGACACTTTCTCCTTGGGTAATTGGAGAAAATATTAGCTAGATGTAAACAAGCAAAAGCCAGATTACGGTGTCTGTTCCTGTTGTTGGTAAATGTCAAGGTCACATAGAACCAGACAGTTGAACAAGAGAGAATAGCAATGGTCGATTAGTTTTCAATTTCTGAAAGGACGGTAGTACATAAACAAGTCATTTGTAAAATCGATAATCGTTATCTTAGTTTTGGTACCTAAATTACAGACTTTATCTGGGAAACTTTTTGTCTGTGTCTGCTGTAGACAAGTCTGGTATTCTCTGGCGTAGAGATTAGGCACTCGCATTTCATTTCAAAGATACTCGGTTCGAACCTTCGTGAAGCCATTTTGTTAGAGATCCTTGATCTAAGTGTGGTTGAGATCGATTTCCTAGTTATATCGGAGATGGACGATAAAATATAGGTCTTGTGTTCAAGTTGTGCACATTAAAGAATAATTATTCTTCTCTTCCATCATCTACTTCGTTATAGAAGAGTTGAAAGGGGGGGAGTATGTAGTGATTGTGTGTGTGTGTGTGTGTGTGTTAGTTCTAAGGCACATTGTAAGTTCATTTTCTAAAGGCTGTTCTTGATGCCTTCACTCCCTCTTTTTCATGGTCTTCCTCTTGCTCTGTATTCGTAATAATTTTTCAGTGTGGGTCTCTATGGTAGTCGATAGCCCGCGTGCCCAGCGTGTTCGTAGCGCGTTGGACTACGGGTGACTAGTCCTCTGTAAGTGCGGGTTCAACTCCGCGGACTGGCAGAAAAGCTACAGGTTCCCCAGATTTACGGTGTTCGTGGCACCGAGCCGAAGGGTTACGATGTCCATGACACCGAGCCGAAGAGCTTTCAGCTCAAGTACTTCTGGATCGGAAACAAAAATGGTAGTCGATACCACGAGAGAAAACCCGGTATTTAACATAGAACGAGAGTTGTTAGTCTAAACAAACAGAAATACCTGCTTGGGAGGAGATCGGAGCAATTATAGACATGTCCGATGTTCAATGAATAATGAACAATGAACAATGAACGATGCCTGGGTATTCTTGTCAGGTGTGCAATCCGCTTAATTTGTTGTTCTTTCATGAATTGCATGACCGACAGTTGAAAATATATACGCATGGGTTGGAACGCTGCTTTCCCCTGAAAAATAGGTACTGCGAACTTTAATAAAAAACGTCTAACAAAGTTTTATCATGTTCAAATCTACATAACAACACACCCATCATCATGACGACACACACATCATTCAGGACTCTGTTGTTGAGGATCTTACTGTGTACATACATGGAAACTCACTGATGTACAATGATGATAGTTTGTTTCAAGTGATCAATCATTCAATGTTGCCGTTACGATCACGAAATTCCTGAAGTTTTTCTGTTAGAATCGTTATTTGGTGTAGATACCCAACTCACAATGTAGGCAATTTATAGGAATTTATATTGTATGGAATGAGATAGATGGATGTTGTATAATGTTCAATAACAGAGCAAATAAATAATATCAATTTACCTGTACTACTCTGAAACACACACAATAATCAGCAAAACAAACAAGTATCTAAATACGAAAGATTGAATTCATCGTAACTGGTTTTCCTTTATGGTTCAACACGTTCTGCAGAAAGTACACGTCATTTATCTAGAACATAGATTCCCAAACATTTTCGACCCCACCGCCCACTTTGCAGGACATAAACTTTGTAACGCCCTCCACATTATAACAGTTTGCCATCGCCCCTCAAACATATATACATGGTCTGTTTTCTCTTGACATAGAAAATATTGATATATATTTCTGTCATACATGGTCCATTTTCAAATGATTATATACATGAAATAGAAAATTGATGAACAAATGGATCGTGTAAGACGGGTATAAGATGAATTAAAGTGCAGAATTCACATTTTTAATGATTATTCAATCGCAAAATCACGAACATCATTTATTTAACATAAATTATTATTAATTTCTTCATTAAGCCCTAATCGCGTGAGCACATCCCACATCTTTCCGAACCCACTATCGCCCCCCCCCCTAGAACGCTTCAGCGCCCACTGGGGGCGGTACCACCCACTTTGGGAAACGCTGATCTAGAATATGAACAACAGTAATAGCCGTCTATCGCAAGCGATGATGACAACAGCCTCAGACGTGTGTTGCTGCACCTCTGGTGTGTGTGTGTGTGGAGGTGACTGTAGAGTTCAATCATCGAACACAATCCCCTACCACAAATGGTGCATACATGATCAAGGTTGGTCATGTGGGTGTGTGTTTTGTCTTTTCGAACAGTTCGCCTTCCTTGCACCTCAACTGCTCGACAATATTCAGCGCTGCGTGTATCTCTTGTGTTGTTATAGCGCCACATTTGGCATATCTTGTGCAGGGGATTACCAGCATGGGAAATCGACATCAAAGCAGTTTAGAGACACTTTAAGAGATTAACCTAGAATATTACACAAATCATGAACTCTCTTTATAGAACATACATTATTGCACTGTGGTGAATAACCCTATGTGCTATAATTTCTTTCTTATCCTCCAAGAACTCGGTGACACTGCACGAACTAATTTGATAGCACCTATGAAGGTCAATAATGTCATTCTGAAGGAGATGAAAATGTTTGTAGGAATTTTTGATTAAACACTTTGTTATGAATTTTGTCCCAACAGCAATTATGCAAAGCGCAGTCACACAAAAAAACTACGTGTGGAATGCACTGCCTGCGAAAAGTTACCAACAACACCAGAAAAGACAGAGTCACCAACATCAGCATAAGAAAGAAAGTTGGCACAGAACCTTGCTTGAATTACATTGAGTAACACAGAATGAAGTGGTTTGGCCACTTAATAAGAATGCATTCAAGCTCCACAGTATACAGAATCTTCTACAACAGAACATCGGGAAAGAAGGCGAGATAAAGACCACGAAAAAGATAGTTAGATGCCATAACAGAATCCTGTCAAATAGAAAAAAGTAACAATCACCCAAGCCACTAGAACAGCGCAAGACAAAACAGAAAACCACGACATTGGGCAACAACCTGGTAACAGTGTGACGACAAAAGAAGAAGAAGAAGCGGCTGCTCAGTTTACTCTTATCGATGTTCAACTGTCACGGGATCTTCTAAATGCTGAACTTGAACATGGAAACTAAATTATATCGACCGTCTTCGAAATGACTAGGGACTTGATCTCGCATACATTAATAGCACAGGGATCGCATAAACAATATTCCGATCGTTACACAAGGGAACAAACCGAGAACCTTTGCAGAGAGAGGCAAGCAGAGTTTATGTTGTACTAGTATTTGTTAATGTAAAATGCATCCATCAATCTCTTTGACCTTAGACTTCTGTGGCTGAGTGATTAAGCCCTTGCCGTGCGAGTCGAAGGTCGTGGTTTCGAATCCGGACCGCGTCGTTCTGTTCACGAGTGCAGTTTTTTCCCAGAGACCCCTAGGATTGTTGACGAATCTACGGAGTTCCTGCTTTGTGCAATACTCTCGGCAGGTGGCGTGCCATTTCTGCTGAGGGGGACCGAGCCATATGGGTAAAACCCAGTGCAATGAAGTCAATCCTTCGGCTTTTAAACCCGTTTTCTCTCTCTCTCAATCCAGATCTTTTTTGTGGTGTTGGCCACATCAGGTCGATAAGTAAGAAGTTATCCCTATAAGATGACCAAACTGATATTGTTTTCTTTTTCTAGTCTATCCAACACTCTTTGAGTCTTGTTCTTCTTCTGCGTTCGTTCGCCCGCTGTGAATTCGGACGTTAGCCATGATGCCTGGTATGACGCGTCTGGGTGATATTTGCGTGAAAGCCTGCTTTTCCATTTGACTGGTGCTCCTCACAGTGCAGGCTGGCCTTCGCAGACTTCAAAGGCGAATCACTCTTTGAATGAATACTTGAAAATCTAAAACGCGTTAAATTCATTTATTAAGTTATGTATACCTTGGTGTTTTATTTCGTAATCAAGATGAATATCTTAACCCTCCCAAGATTTACCAATCACGCAACTAATCAATATTACATCTTGCTCAAATATGTATATTAATATAATTTCTCTTGTACCGGTATACGTTACATGGGGCCTGCAAGTAATTTCTCCATGCCGCTCTATCCTGAGCAACTCGCTCAATCTCCTCCATGGAACTGAGACCGATATTTCCTGCCTCTCTCAGCAAAGTTCGTTTCAGGATCTCTTTAGGTCGTCCTCTCTTTCTGGAACCCTTTGCATCCCACTTCAATGCCTGCTTTGATATTCGTTGATCATTTCTCCTCAAGGTGTGTTCAACATATCTCCATCTTCTCCTTCTTATAACAGTTGTCACTAGTGGTTGACCAGACATGTCTCTGATTTCATCACTTCTCCTGAATTCGTTCCATTTTATATTCATTATTTTTCCCAGACATCTATTTTTAAATGTTCTATTACTTAGCGGTAAGAGTTGGTTTCTTTAAAGGTGCGGATTAAAATAGAAGGGTGTGGGGGAGGGGGAGGGTTTAAAGTCGAAGGATTGACTTGATTGCACGGGGTTTTACCTGCCAGATAAGCTATTTTAGGCAACCTAATTACTCCTGAATATCGACGACTGATGAAAAGGTAAGCTAGCTTTCACGCAAAAATCAGTCAAATACGGTATGCTAGAAGCCATGACTACGACTGAATTCACAGTGAGTGAACGACGCTTGTGTTACCGGAGCTCGCAGGGGGAGCAAATTATAGTAACACTTCGACTTACAAGGCATGTCGTAAGAGGCGACTGAGGTAGGGTAGTAGGAAAGCTACCCTAGTAAGTACAAATCGAAGAGAAGCAAAAATCGAAAGTGCTATTGTAGTTGTAGGCGCATAGCTGGCACAACGTACAATTGCAATTAGGCTCAGGTCACATACATATCACAAATAGTAGTTTAACCCGTTCACTGCGTACTTTTTCTTATCTCTGTACGCATTCATAATGCAATGCATACTGTAATAAGCCAATGTACTGACTGTGCGTTATCTGAAACAAGTACCAGGAACCAGTACATCAGCTCTGAAGGGTGAATGAGTTAACAAGTGGTTAATATAGAGCATAGATTCTCAAACTTTTTCGGCACATCGCGAACTGTGCACAATATAAACTTTGTAAACCTCCTCCCCATTATAACAGTTTGTCAACGTCCTCCCCTATATATACATGTTCTATTTTCTCTTGACATATAAAATTGATATGTATTTCTGTAATACATGGTCAATTTTGAAAAGATTATATGCGTGAAATAGAGAATTGATGAAAAAATTGATCATGCAAGACGGGCATAAGATGAATTAAAATGCAGAATTCAAATTTGAAATGATTATTCAATCGCAAAATCACGAAAATAATTTATTTAAAAATATTTATTATTAATTTCTTCTTTAGGAGCCACGACCCCTAATCGCTTGAACACCCCCAAATACTTCTGAACTCGCTATCGCACCCCTAGAACGCTTCATCGCCCCATTGGGATGGCGGGGAGGTACCGCCCACTTTGGGAAACACTGATATAGAGCGTTCAAAGAAGAAGAGTTGGCGAACGAAATACAAGAAAAATGTCTCATCTGGTACTCAGATAATAAGAAGAATGTCATAGACATCTGTCAATGTTGATCTACATCAGTGTTTCCCAAAGTGGGTGATTCCCCAGTGGGCGCTGAAGCGTTCTAGGGGCGATAGTGGTTTCACAAGAATTTGGGGAAAGGGGGTGGGGTTTCAGGCGATTAGGGGTCGGTGGCTCCTTAAAGAAGAAATTGCCAGCCTGCCCAGCGTGTTCGTAGCGCGTTAGACTGCGGGTGACTAGCCCTCTGTGAGTGCGGGTTCATTTCCGCAGGCTGGAAGAAAAGCCACAGGCTCCCCAGATTCACGGTGTTCGTGGCACCGAACCGAAGGGTTGCGATGGCCATGGCACCGAGCCGAAGAGCTGAAAGCTCAAGTGATTCTGGGAAGGAAAAAAAAAATTAATTAATAATTAATATTTTAAAATAAATTATTTTCGTGATTTTGCAATTGAATAATCATTTAAAATTTGAATTCAGCATTCTAATTCATCTTATGCCCGTCTTACACGATCCAGTTTTCATCAATTTTCTATTTCATGGATATAATTATTTGAAAATTGACCATGTATTACAGAAATATATATTAATTTTCTTTGGGAAAGAGAAAATAGGTCATGTATATATGTGGGAAGGGGTGGGGACCTTCGAAAACTGTTATAATGTGGAGGAATATCGAAATATGGGGAAGACTGCAGTAAAACTTGGTAAATAGTGAAACACGTACAAACAAAGTACTATAGTTTTACAAAATACAGAAACAGTGACGATAAACAGCAACGTTTCGACCAACAAGGCTTTATCAAGCAAACGAACAAACAGGAGTGACAAAATAAAATGAAACACAAATGGACGACCAAATACAAATTTTCCTTAGATACGTTTGTATTTGGTCGTCCATTTGTGTTTCATTTTAATTTGTCACTCCTGTTTGTTCGTTTGCTTGATAAAGGCCTTGTTGGTCGAAACGTTGCTGTTTATCGTCACTGTTTCTGTATTTTGTAAAACTATAGTACTTTGTTTGTACGTGTTTCACTAATGTGGAGGAGGGCGTAACAAAGTTTATGTTGTGCAAAGTGGGCGGTGGGTCGAACAAGTTTGGGAATCTATGATCTACATCCTGGACTTGATATTAAATCTGACATTACTTTAAGATAACGATAAAATTAAGAACAATAATACATCATATATATATTTAGAGATTAACAAGACAGAACGTAACAAACTGATCAATAACTTACTACTGATTTATCGATCTCTTGATTGATTTTTCAATGTAATCGTTTCACCTACTTATATAAACTAGTCAGTTTTCAAGACATATATTTTATTTGCTTTACTACAAACTTAGTTATGGTTAAACGTTCTTTGTTGGTTGTTTAATTTGTTATCATGTGTCAGCTTTCTACGATCGAGATGTCAAGCTGTGCTGCATGCTGATGTTGTTAAGAAGATAATAGCTCGCCTGCCAAGCGTGTTCGTAGCGCGTTGGACTACTGGTGACAAGTCCTCTGTGAGTGCTGGTTCAATTCCGCAGACTGGTAGAAAAGCCACAGCTTCCCCAGATTTACGGTGTTCGTGGCACTGAACCGAAGGGTTACGATGTCCATGGCACTGAGCCGAAGAGCTTTCAGCTCAAGTGCTTCTGGATATAAAAAAATTATCAACATGGATCAGGGTTCTCAGAGGTAAAATTTGACACCCATCCAGATTGTATTAGTATATTGTTAGGATGGGAGAAGGAATGACAAAATAGACCTATGTTTATGGAGAAGGCTGTGATTTACCTCACAATTTGATATTTGTTACATGATCAACTTATTACTTACTAACTGTCGTTGTAAACTGTTTAAGGTAGTAGGGTGGGGAGATTAGAACACATATGGGCCGGTCTGGAGTGTTGTGATGATGCTCCTCAATACTCACTAAATGGGTGTCTCTGTAGCTAAGTCGTTAAGTCTCTGCCTTGTATTCCGAAGATCGTGGGTACAAATCCGGAACCACGCTGTTCTGTTCACGAGTGCATTTTTGTCAGAGAAACATAGAATTTTTGCTTGAGCTATGGAGTTCGAAGTTGTGTGCAATACTCTCGGCAATGTGGCGCGTTCTATTTCTGCAGAGAGACACCGAGCCATATGGGATTTTTTTTTCCGATCCAGAAGCACTTGAGCTTTTCAGCTCTTCGGCTCAGTGCCATGGACATCGTAACCCTTCGGTTCGGTGCCACGAACACCGTAAATCTGGGGAATCTGTGGGATTTTTCTGCCATCCCGCGGGATTGAACCCGCACACACAGAGGGATAGTCACCCGTAGTCCAACGCGCTACGAACAAGATGGGCAGACAGGCAGCCAAATGTGATAAAACCCAGTGCAATTTTGTCAATCCTTCGGCTTAGACCATTCTTCTCGCCCGAGTGGTTACCAGGACCCAAATTTAGAGTGTAAATAATAGAACCACTGTTACCTGTCACGCATGTCATAAGAGGAGACTAATGAGGTTTGGCTGAAATCGGATGCATGTGTCCTAAACGTGTAGAAGTCTATGCGTTTAGGGGCCTACCAAACCAATGTGCAACGTATACACGTTCTTGGCAAAGATCAAACATTCCCAAAGAGTGATTAAAATTGGTCGTAAAGAATGAACGCAAAGAAGAAGAAGAAGAGACCCATGTTTTAAAAATCCCTAATTGCATCAATGTTTAAAGTAATTTGTTTTCTAATGTTTCTTTAGTTTTTTAATAGTTCAGTTTTACAGTTGTTAATAACAACCTTGTCTATATTACCAACTTCGTTACAACACACATCTAATTGTATATGAATAAAACGACTGTTTATAGCTTTATGTGTTATCAAAAATTACTAAACATCAATGAAGTAAATTGATTGCATTTGAATATAGAATGAAAAAAAATATAAATGTTGAAACCATCAGTTACATATTAAATCCATCTTCTCCGTGGTCTTCCTCTTCTTCTCTTTGCCGGTATGCCTCCTTCCATGATGGTCTTTTCCAGCCCTTCACGTCTTTTTATATGTCCAAAGTATCTCAATTTTCTCTTTCTTATTTATATCATCCAGTTTTCTTTGATTTTGAGTTCTTTCTGGATATATCTATCTGTTCTGTTCTCTGTCCAAGATATACATAGGACTCTTCTGTAACACTTATATTCGAAAGCACATATATGTTTTTCCACTGTCTTATTAAATGTCCATGCTTCACACCCATACGTTGCAACTGGGAATATGCATGCACTTTGTATTCTGATCTTTGTTTTCTTATCAGTTCCGCTCCATCCTGTATTTGAGTTGTTTCGTTTTTTGTAAAGCCATGTTTGTTCTTCTTTTAATTTCCTTCATCCTATTTCCATCTGTTGTTAGTAGTGAACCAAGATATTTAAAATTGTTAACATTTTCTACTTTCTCTCCGTTGATAAAAATATCTTTTGTCCTGTTCGTTTTATATGTTGTCATTTCTTTTGTTTTTGCTACATTGAGATATAGATTTTGTTTTTGCTACATTGAGATATAGATTTTGTTTTTCGCTTTTATCTTTCACCTTTTTAATACATTCTCAATCCCTTTTTTTTAAAGTTGACAGTAACACTGTATCGTCTGCGTATCGTATTTCATGTATTTCTCTTCCTCCGATTATAAAAGGATCGTATTGTTCTTTTCAGCTATCTTCTGTAACATAACAAGGTATATACGTACGTTAATATGGAACAAACCCAATTCTGTAAATATGTCGTGCTTTTCAAGAACTACTTTCACAACATTTCTACAACAAATATAACATTTAAATTTAGCATCGGCACGAGGTATAACATTTGAATTTAGCATCGGCACGAGGTATAACATTTGAATTTAGCATCGGCACGAGGTATAACATTTGAATTTAGCATCGGCACGAGGTATAACATTTGCATTTAGCATCGGCACGAGGTATAACATTTGAATTTAGCATCGGCACGAGGTATAACATTTGAATTTAGCATCGGCACGAGGTATAACATTTGAATTTAGCATCGGCACGAGGTATAACATTTGAATTTAGCATCGGCACGAGGTATAACATTTGAATTTAGCATCGGCACGAGGTATAACATTTGCATTTAGCATCGGCACGAGGTATAACATTTGCATTTAGCATCGGCACGAGGTATAACATTTGCATTTAGCATCGGCACGAGGTATAACATTTGAATTTAGCATCGGCACGAGGTATAACATTTGCATTTAGCATCGGCACGAGGTATAACATTTGCATTTAGCATCGGCACGAGGTATAACATTTGCATTTAGCATCGGCACGAGGTATAACATTTGACAAACCAATTTAAGAAATGTGTGTCCCTAGATATGATAGACGAAGCAGCATTAGTTTGTCACTATATACAAAATATACAATTTTTTGAATAATTTCCAGATCTTAAGGTATGCAGTCTTCAAATTTCTAGACCCTAGTGTACAGGAGGAATGAGGGCCAGTTACTTTCATCACTTGTGAAACGCCGAGTGTGTGATATGAACATCTTATGTTCGAGTTGATATTCAAAAACTTCAACATTATGCAGGTAGCCAAAGAAGAATAGGAAACCAATATAGAACCGGTGTCGTTAATCGCCACACGCTGAGCGATATACCGAGGAGGAGACCGGAGTATTTACGGACTTATTTGTTCGATGTGCAGTGGTGACGAACCGACGACTAAAGTAATCTAAAGTGAGAGACATATTGACAAAGAGATCGGGACACTAATGGACTAATTGGTTCGATGTGCAGTGATGATGGTCCGATGAATTAACTAAACTGAGAGACATACTGAGGAGGAGATCGGAACACTTATGGACTAATTGGTTCGATGTGCAGTGATGATGATCCGATGAATTAACTAAACTGAGAGACATACTGAGGAGGAGATCGGAACACTTGTGGACTAATTGGTTCGATGTGGAGTGATGATGATCCGATGAATTAACTAAACTGAGAGACATACTGAGGAGGAGATCGCAACACTTGTGGACTAATTGGTTCGATGTGCAGTGATGATGATCTGACGACTAAACTAAACTGAGAGACATACTGAGGAGGAGATCGCAACACTTGTGGACTAATTGGTTCGACGTACAGTGATGATCATTTGACAACTAAACTAAATTAAACTATTATACATTACCCTAATTCATCCCCATATTTTATTCTCATTACAAAATAGTATCATTTTCACATTACAAAATTGTATTATTGTCTCATTACAAAGTTGTATCGTTTTCACATTACAAAGTTGCATTATTGTCTCATTACAAAGTTGTATCGTTTTCACATTACAAAGTTGTATTATTATTTCATTACAAAGTTGTATTATTGTCTCATTACAAAGTATCACAAAATAAAAAAAAATATTTTGTTTTATTTTCAGCAATCTTGTTTTACCTCACAGTGTCAGGATAAGAAATATCAATTGATGGTGATAAATGTATTTATGACAATCAGTTATCAGATCTTCACCATAACATTATGCAATATTTTTATTTGTTACTAAGCTCAAGCAAAACAGTAACACCACGACATCACTTTAATATTGATACAGAGAAATGTAAAAATCATAACTCATAACTCCAGCTTAAGATTGTTTTAAAAGTGAAATGAGAATAAACGATATGAGAAATGATTATGATTAGTTACACAAACAAAAGCTGGGCAGAAACAATTTCGTTTGTAATCTGTGTAGATCGATATATGTCAAGATATTCAATATTAAACGTTGGCTGCTGAAACATGAATAAATAAAGTGTTTGGGTAATATAAGATTGAATATGGATCCCGGGAATTTCTGTGGTGCAGAAGTTAAGTGCTTGCCTCTCGTTATAAAGGTACTTGATTCGCTCCCTCCTTGACCCATCAAGATATTTTTTTTCAGTTATCAGTTATATGAGGACTATCATCATAGTACTCCGGATAGGTCCATAGGTGCTCGGATCTCCGCCTAAGCAAATTCAGCAGCGTTCAGCTACCCAACACGCCAGTTCGATGTTGATTAATCAATCTCTTGCATATTTAGCATGTTGTTCGTTTCGGGCTGCACCAATGTTGACACCCATCTCTCTCAATCTGGTCAGCGAGTGGGATATTTTTTTTTATCTCCGGAGATCTATAATCTCAGTGTAGGTAAAATCAAATTCCTGATCTTATCGGAGACGAACGATAAAACGTAGGTCCCATGTTTAATGTGAGCAATTTAAAGAACTCTTGGCAGTTCAAAAATCGAGAAGAACAGGCTGGATAGCCGCTACCAGGGTCAAATTCATTATAAAGATTTAAAATAATATTCCTACAAAATATTTTAACCATCTTCAAAATTACATTGGGGACCCTCACCGGTGCTACGGAGTTCGTGCACTGCCGATGTGATCTTCCTGCTTAAGAAAGAGATGAGAGCATACAGGGTTACACACCGAAGTAAAATGATGATGGTCATATCAATCAATCAATCGATCAGTCAATCAATCAATCGATCAATCAATCAATCAATAGATCGATCAATCAATCAAGAAGATTGAAACATGTCGTAAATTGGTATTAATAAAAAATATTGATTCGTTCTTGAACGTGATAAAGTGACAGTTGACAGATTGTTCAAATCAAAAAGAGAATTTCTAACCAAAAATAAAAGGGCTGACCATGAGTCAGGTTTCTATGTAACAAAGATTTCCTGGTTAGTGATATTCAATTGTTATCCAAATTAGATTGACAAGTTTAAGAAAACCGACATTTTTAAACATATGGAAGTCAATTCCAGAAATGAAAAAGACAACAAAAGCTAAACAAACAAAGAAAAACACAGTAAACAACAGAAGTTATTGGTTTAGCAACATTTGAAAAAGACAACAAAAGCTAAACAAACAAAGAAAAACACAGTAAACAACAGAAGTTATTGGTTTAGCAACATTTGAAAAAGACAACAAAAGCTGAACAAACAAAGAAAAACACAGTAAACAACAGAAGTTATTGGTTTAGCAACATTTGAAAAAGACAACAAAAGCTGAACAAACAAAGAAAAACACAGTAAACAACAGAAGTTATTGGTTTAGCAACATTTGAAAAAGACAACAAAAGCTAAACAAACAAAGAAAAGCACAGTAAACAACAGAAGTTATTGGTTTAGCAACATTTGAAAAAGACAACAAAAGCTAAACAAACAAAGAAAAACACAGTAAACAACAGAAGTTATTGGTTTAGCAACATTTGAAAAAGACAACAAAAGCTGAACAAAAAAAGAAAAACACAGTAAACAACAGAAGTTATTGGTTTAGCAACATTTGAAAAAGACAACAAAAGCTAAACAAAAAGAAAACACAGTAAACAACAGAGTTATTGGTTTAGCAACATTTGAAAAAGACAACAAAAGCTAAACAAACAAAGAAAAACACAGTAAACAACAGAAGTTATTGGTTTAGCAACATTTGAAAAAGACAACAAAAGCTAAACAAACAAAGAAAAACACAGTAAACAACAGAAGTTATTGGTTTAGCAACATTTGAAAAAGACAACAAAAGCTAAACAAACAAAGAAAAACACAGTAAACAACAGAAGTTATTGGTTTAGCAACATTTGAAAAAGACAACAAAAGCTAAACAAACAAAGAAAAACACAGTAAACAACAGAAGTTATTGGTTTAGCAACATTTGAAAAAGACAACAAAAGCTAAACAAACAAAGAAAAACACAGTAAACAACAGAAATTATTGGTTTAGCAACATTTGAAAAAGACAACAAAAGCTGAACAAACAAAGAAAAACACAGTAAACAACAGAAGTTATTGGTTTAGCAACATTTGAAAAAGACAACAAAAGCTGAACAAACAAAGAAAAACACAGTAAACAACAGAAGTTATTGGTTTAGCAACATTTGAAAAAGACAACAAAAGCTGAACAAACAAAGAAAAACACAGTAAACAATAGAAGTTATTGGTTTAGCAACATTTGAAAAAGACAACAAAAGCTAAACAAACAAAGAAAAACACAGTAAACAACAGAAGTTATTGGTTTAGCAACATTTGAAAAAGACAACAAAAGCTAAACAAACAAAGAAAAACACAGTAAACAACAGAAGTTATTGGTTTAGCAACATTTAAAAAAGACAACAAAAGCTAAACAAACAAAGAAAACACAGTAAACAACAGAAGTTATTGGTTTAGCAACATTTGAAAAAGACAACAAAAGCTGAACAAACAAAGAAAAACACAGTAAACAACAGAAGTTATTGGTTTAGCAACATTTGAAAAAGACAACAAAAGCTAAACAAACAAAGAAAAACACAGTAAACAACAGAAGTTATTGGTTTAGCAACATTTGAAAAAGATAACAAAAGCTAAACAAACAAAGAAAAACACAGTAAACAACAGAAGTTATTGGTTTAGCAACATTTGAAAAAGATAACAAAAGCTAAACAAACAAAGAAAAACACAGTAAACAACAGAAGTTATTGGTTTAGCAACATTTGAAAAAGACAACAAAAGCTAAACAAACAAAGAAAAACACAGTAAACAACAGAAGTTATTGGTTTAGCAACATTTGAAAAAGACAAAAAAAGCTAAACAAACAAAGAAAAACACAGTAAACAACAGAAGTTATTGGTTTAGCAACATTTGAAAAAGACAACAAAAGCTAAACAAACAAAGAAAAACACAGTAAACAACAGAAGTTATTGGTTTAGCAACATTTGAAAAAGACAACAAAAGCTGAACAAACAAAGAAAAACACAGTAAACAACAGAAGTTATTGGTTTAGCAACATTTGAAAAAGACAACAAAAGCTGAACAAACAAAGAAAAACACAGTAAACAATAGAAGTTATTGGTTTAGCAACATTTGAAAAAGACAACAAAAGCTAAACAAACAAAGAAAAACACAGTAAACAACAGAAGTTATTGGTTTAGCAACATTTGAAAAAGACAACAAAAGCTAAACAAACAAAGAAAAACACAGTAAACAACAGAAGTTATTGGTTTAGCAACATTTGAAAAAGACAACAAAAGCTAAACAAACAAAGAAAAACACAGTAAACAACAGAAGTTATTGGTTTAGCAACATTTGAAAAAGACAACAAAAGCTGAACAAACAAAGAAAAACACAGTAAACAACAGAAGTTATTGGTTTAGCAACATTTGAAAAAGACAACAAAAGCTAAACAAACAAAGAAAAACACAGTAAACAACAGAAGTTATTGGTTTAGCAACATTTGAAAAAGATAACAAAAGCTAAACAAACAAAGAAAAACACAGTAAACAACAGAAGTTATTGGTTTAGCAACATTTGAAAAAGATAACAAAAGCTAAACAAACAAAGAAAACACAGTAAACAAAGAAGTTATTGGTTTAGCAACATTTGAAAAAGACAACAAAAGCTAAACAAACAAAGAAAAACACAGTAAACAACAGAAGTTATTGGTTTAGCAACATTTGAAAAGACAAAAAAGCTAAACAAACAAAGAAAACACAGTAAACAACAGAAGTTATTGGTTTAGCAACATTTGAAAAAGACAACAAAAGCTAAACAAACAAAGAAAAACACAGTAAACAACAGAAGTTATTGGTTTAGCAACATTTGAAAAAGACAACAAAAGCTAAACAAACAAAGAAAAACACAGTAAACAACAGAAGTTATTGGTTTAGCAACATTTGAAAAAGATAACAAAAGCTAAACAAACAAAGAAAAACACAGTAAACAACAGAAGTTATTGGTTTAGCAACATTTGAAAAAGACAACAAAAGCTAAACAAACAAAGAAAAACACAGTAAACAACAGAAGTTATTGGTTTAGCAACATTTGAAAAAGACAACAAAAGCTGAACAAACAAAGAAAAATACAGTAAACAACAGAAGTTATTGGTTTAGCAACATTTGAAAAAGACAACAAAAGCTAAACAAACAAAGAAAAACACAGTAAACAACAGAAGTTATTGGTTTAGCAACATTTGAAAAAGACAACAAAAGCTGAACAAACAAAGAAAAACACAGTAAACAACAGAAGTTATTGGTTTAGCAACATTTGAAAAAGACAAAAAAAAGCTGAACAAACAAAGAAAAACACAGTAAACAATAGAAGTTATTGGTTTAGCAACATTTGAAAAAGACAACAAAAGCTAAACAAACAAAGAAAAATACAGTAAACAACAGAAGTTATTGGTTTAGCAACATTTGAAAAAGACAACAAAAGCTAAACAAACAAAGAAAAACACAGTAAACAACAGAAGTTATTGGTTTAGCAACATTTGAAAAAGACAACAAAAGCTAAACAAACAAAGAAAAACACAGTAAACAACAGAAGTTATTGGTTTAGCAACATTTGAAAAAGACAACAAAAGCTAAACAAAGAAAAACACAGTAAACAACAGAAGTTATTGGTTTAGCAACATTTGAAAAAGACAACAAAAGCTAAACAAACAAAGAAAAACACAGTAAACAACAGAAGTTATTGGTTTAGCAACATTTGAAAAAGACAACAAAAGCTGAACAAACAAAGAAAAATACAGTAAACAACAGAAGTTATTGGTTTAGCAACATTTGAAAAAGACAACAAAAGCTAAACAAACAAAGAAAAACACAGTAAACAACAGAAGTTATTGGTTTAGCAACATTTGAAAAAGACAACAAAAGCTAAACAAACAAAGAAAAACACAGTAAACAACAGAAGTTATTGGTTTAGCAACATTTGAAAAAGACAACAAAAGCTAAACAAAGAAAAACACAGTAAACAACAGAAGTTATTGGTTTAGCAACATTTGAAAAAGACAACAAAAGCTAAACAAACAAAGAAAAACACAGTAAACAACAGAAGTTATTGGTTTAGCAACATTTGAAAAAGACAACAAAAGCTAAACAAACAAAGAAAAACACAGTAAACAACAGAAGTTATTGGTTTAGCAACATTTGAAAAAGACAACAAAAGCTAAACAAACAAAGAAAAACACAGTAAACAACAGAAGTTATTGGTTTAGCAACATTTGAAAAAGACAACAAAAGCTAAACAAACAAAGAAAACACAGTAAACAAAGAAGTTATTGGTTTAGCAACATTTGAAAAGATAACAAAAGCTAAACAAACAAAGAAAAACACAGTAAACAACAGAAGTTATTGGTTTAGCAACATTTGAAAAAGACAACAAAAGCTAAACAAACAAAGAAAAACACAGTAAACAACAGAAGTTATTGGTTTAGCAACATTTATCATCCTCATCCAATAGCTTGTTCTGAGCAGAACTTTGTCACCATAACATTCATTTTGAAATTTGTACTAATATAGTCCAGATGCCGTACATATGCATACGTCATGCTCAAATCATCATTCGCTCCCTGAATCCTCTTTGTCCGTAGTCGTCCTCTTCTTTCCAATTAGATTATGCTGCAAAATTAGTTAAAAAAATTACAATACAATTTGTACAAAAATATTGATCATCTTCCGAATGATATCGTAAACCCTCGCCCTTGCCTCACTACATTGGCATATGTAGTTCATGCATTACCTCTGAGATCCTTCTTCTTCTTTTGTCGTCACACTGCTACCGGGTTGTTGCAAAGTGTTGTGGTTTTTCTGTTTTTGTCTTGCGCTGTTCTGGTGGCTTGGGTAATTGCTATTTTTGCTCTCTGACAGGATTCTGCTATGCTATCTAACCATGATTTTCGTGGTCTTTCTCTCGCCTTCTTTCCTGATGTTCTGTTGTAGAAGATTCTGTATACTGTGGAGTTTGGTTGCATTCTTATTAAGTGGCCAAACCACTTCGTTCTTTGTTTATCTATGTAATTCAAACAAGGTTCTGTGCCAACTTTCTTTCTTATGCTGATGTTGGTGACTTGTCTTTTCTGATGTTCTGTTGTAGAAGACTTTGTATACTGTGGAGTTTGGATGCATTCTTATTAAGTGACCAAACCACTTGTTCTTTGTTTTCAATGTAATTCAAACAAGGTTCTGTGCCAACTTTCTTCATTATGCTGATGTTGGTGACTCTGTTTTTCAATGTAATTCAAACAAGGTTCTGTGCCAACTTTCTTCATTATGCTGATGTTGGTGACTGTCGTTTCTGAGATCCTTTAATGTAGGAAAGAAACCGAAGTACACATGGTTATTCACTGCAATATTCGTCTGTCTGTTCTGCCCATGTGGTGCCGGAACCCGCAGGGGAAGCAAAGAATAGTAGCACTGCAACCTACAAGGCATGTCGTAAGAGGCGACTGATATTAAACCTAGAGAAGCTACCCTAGTTAATGAAAAGCATCGCAGAAATCGGATGGGCTGGGCTACTTGTAGGCACATAACTGGCACAAAGTACAATCGCTCTTAGACTCAGATCGCATAGAAATAACACAGAGTGGTTAACGAGTGATCGATATGGAGCGTCTGAAGAAGCCATCTGTTTGTTTTATATTTCACATTTCACAATACTTGACTCTTCCATCTGTTTGTTCTATATTTCCACATTTCACAATACTTGACTCTTCCATCTGTTTGTTCTATATTTCCACATTTCACAATACTTGACTCTTCCATCTGTTTGTTCTATATTTCCACATTTCACAATACTTGACACTGTTTTCCATCTGTATGTTCTATATTTCCACATTTCACAATACTTGACTCTTCCATCTGTTTGTTCTATATTTCCACATTTCACAATACTTGATGATTCTGTTTTCCATCTGTATGTTCTATATTTCCACATTTCACAATACTTGACACTGTTTTCCATCTGTATGTTCTATATTTCCACATTTCACAATACTTGACTCTGTTTTCCATCTGTCTGTTCTATTTTTCCACATTTCACAATACACCACTCTGTTTTCCATCTGTCTGTTCTATTTTTCCACATTTCACAATACACTACTCTGTTTTCCATCTGTCTGTTCTATTTTTCCACATTTCACAATACACTACTCTGTTTTCCATCTGTCTGTTCTATATTTCCACACATCGAAAAATCCAAAATTCTGTTTTCCAACTACTTTAATAAGTGCAGCCAAAGATTAAATTTAATTATTTAATTTTTGTAGTTTCTTAAAATATCTTATTTGAAGTCTTCATCTTTTCTTCTGCGTCTACGTTTCTGAACCAGACATCCTCATTATGTAACACTCTAGTAGATTACGCCATAAAAGGTGGTCTTGTTTGTTCCAAGGCTGCTTTGATCACTACTAATACATTGGTCACACATGGAAGAAACATTCTCAACAGAAGACATGCGTTGAGCTATCTAATTTTGTACTCTGTTTTGCTATCAGATGCATTGATTTGCTTGCAAACATTGCGTTATTCTAGTTATAATTAAGTAAATAATAAGAATCTTAAAGAATAACTTCTTCGCCCTAAGGCTTAAACCCTTCCTAGTTATGTAGATTATTTAATTAATTCTTTTAGTTATTACAGAAACGAAATATTGACGAAGACAAGTCTGAAAATTAGGTTCCATATTTAACTAGATTTCTATTTTGATTTCATTGTATTATGCGTTTGGGCAATCCTCTTTCTTCTTCTTCTGCGTTCTCACTAGATTGGGATTTCGGATTCTTTAATAAATGCTGTCATCTGTCTCTGATTATCAGCCTCGCCATACAGTTTGTCTTGGACGCTAGTGTAAGTGGGCCACCTCTTTCTTCTCAAGTCTGCACACTGGAGGCAGTTCTGTAGGATATAATTTCTATGATTTATGCTTCCCTTTTGTGCCGACCTCTTCCCGCAGTAAGTTTTGGCCACCCTAGTGATGGTAGGTCTGATATCTCACTGCGTGGCTAAATTTCCGAGTCAGATTGACAACCGTAGAATCCGTTATCCTATTCCTCATTGTGAGAGGTCGTTGCACCATGTTATGCGCCTCACGGCCAGGTGCATCCGTTTTCTGTAAGCATTTGTTTCGGGTTAGCATTCCTATCGGACACATGCATCCGATTTCGGCCAAACCTCCATAGGCGCTCTCTACGACATGCGTTGCAGGTAACAGTGGTTCTATTCTTTACACCCCAAATTTGATCCCAGGTAACCACTCGGGTGGGGGCGAGGGTGGGGGAGGGGTTGTGCAATCTAAACTCTCCCTAAGAAAAGTTAATTATCTTACTCTTGCTCAGTTTGCTATTTGAAGGTTCTATTTTTGTGTGCAACACCTAGTCTAACTTATTCATTATAACCGGTTTTAGAATAGAGGACAACAGGTTTAGAAATGAAGACATCAGGTTTAGAAATGAAGATATCAGGTTTAGAAATGAAGACATCAGGTTTAGAATGGAAGATATCAGGTTTAGAAATGAAAACATCAGGTTTAGAAATGAAGATATCAGGTTTAGAAATGAAGACATCAGGTTTAGAATGGAAGATATCAGGTTTAGAAATGAAAACATCAGGTTTGGAAATGAAGATATCAGGTTTAGAATGGAAGATATCAGGTTTAGAAATGAAAACATCAGGTTTAGAAATGAAGATATCAGGTTTAGAAATGAAGACATCAGGTTTAGAATGGAAGATATCAGGTTTAGAAATGAAAACATCAGGTTTAGAAATGAAGATATCAGGTTTATAAATGAAGATATCAGGTTTAGAAATGAAGATATCAGGTTTATAAATGAAGATATCAAGTTTAGAAATGAAGATATCAGGTTTAGAAATGAAGATATCAGGTTTAGAAATGAAGACATCAGGTTTAGAAATGAAGATATCAGGTTTATAAATGAAGATATCAAGTTTAGAAATGAAGATATCAAGTTTAGAAATGAAGATATCAAGTTTAGAAATGAAGATATCAAGTTTAGAAATGAAGATATCAGGTTTATAAATGAAGATATCAGGTTTATAAATGAAGATATCAGGTTTAGAAATGAAGATATCAGGTTTAGAAATGAAGATATCAAGTTTAGAAATGAAGATATCAAGTTTAGAAATGAAGATATCAAGTTTAGAAATGAAGATATCAAGTTTAGAAATGAAGATATCAAGTTTAGAAATGAAGATATCAAGTTTAGAAATGAAGATATCAAGTTTAGAAATGAAGATATCAGGTTTAGAAATGAAGACATCAGGTTTAGAAATGAAGATATCAAGTTTAGAAATGAAGATATCAAGTTTAGAAATGAAGATATCAGGTTTATAAATGAAGATATCAAGTTTAGAAATGAAGATATCAAGTTTAGAAATGAAGATATCAAGTTTAGAAATGAAGATATCAAGTTTAGAAATGAAGATATCAAGTTTAGAAATGAAGATATCAAGTTTAGAAATGAAGATATCAAGTTTAGAAATGAAGATATCAGGTTTAGAAATGAAGATATCAAGTTTAGAAATGAAGATATCAAGTTTAGAAATGAAGATATCAAGTTTAGAAATGAAGATATCAAGTTTAGAAATGAAGATATCAGGTTTATAAATGAAGATATCAGGTTTAGAAATGAAGATATCAGGTTTAGAAATGAAGATATCAAGTTTAGAAATGAAGATATCAAGTTTAGAAATGAAGATATCAGGTTTAGAATGGAAGATATCAGGTTTAGAAAT
Organism: Arion vulgaris; assembly: GCA_020796225.1. Taxonomy (NCBI): domain Eukaryota; kingdom Metazoa; phylum Mollusca; class Gastropoda; order Stylommatophora; family Arionidae; genus Arion; species Arion vulgaris. Next base: position 27,616,290 of record CM036773.1, on the reverse strand, counting down.
GAAGATATCAGGTTTAGAAATGAAGATATCAAGTTTAGAAATGAAGATATCAAGTTTAGAAATGAAGATATCAGGTTTATAAATGAAGATATCAGGTTTAGAAATGAAGATATCAGGTTTAGAAATGAAGATATCAAGTTTAGAAATGAAGATATCAAGTTTAGAAATGAAGATATCAAGTTTAGAAATGAAGATATCAGGTTTAGAATGGAAGATATCAGGTTTAGAAATGAAGATATCAAGTTTAGAAATGAAGATATCAAGTTTAGAAATGAAGATATCAAGTTTATAAATGAAGATATCAGGTTTATAAATGAAGATATCAGGTTTAGAAATGAAGATATCAGGTTTAGAATGGAAGATATCAGGTTTAGAAATGAAGATATCAAGTTTAGAAATGAAGATATCAAGTTTAGAAATGAAGATATCAAGTTTAGAAATGAAGACATCAGGAAAAAATGGTACCGAATTAAACAACAGATTTCATTATTCAGCCACACAAGCAGCTATTTCCAGTCGTCTCAAGGAACAATGTTACTCCGATACAATGGATACAAAGCAAAAGGCCGTCAGAGCAAAAGGTGGACCTCCGAGATAACATAGGCGACGAAAAACTCTGTTCATGAGCGCACACAAAAACCCGTTCTATACATTTCATCTTATCCTGACGACGTGAAGCTAAATAGCATTAGAGAAAAAAAAGGTAGTACATTTTTGCTTAATCCATAGAAGAGTTGCTCTCATTAGTTCATATAGAAGAGTTGCTCTCATTAGTTCATATAGAAGAGTTGCTCTCATTAGTTCATATAGAAGAGTTGCTCTCATTAGTTCATATAGAAGTGTTGCTCTCATTAGTTCATATAGAAGAGTTGCTCTCATTAGTTCATATAGAAGAGTTGCTCTCATTAGTTCATATAGAAGTGTTGCTCTCATTAGTTCATATAGAAGAGTTGCTCTCATTAGTTCATATAGAAGAGTTGCTCTCATTAGTTCATATAGAAGAGTTGCTCTCATCTTCTGATTAGTTCATATAGAAGAGTTGCTCTCATTAGTTCATATAGAAGTGTTGCTCTCATCTACTCATTAGTTCATATAGAAGAGTTGCTCTCATCTTCTGATTAGTTCATATAGAAGAGTTGCTCTCATTAGTTCATATAGAAGAGTTGCTCTCATTAGTTCATATAGAAGAGTTGCTCTCATTAGTTCATATAGAAGAGTTGCTCTCATTAGTTCATATAGAAGAGTTGCTCTCATTAGTTCATATAGAAGAGTTGCTCTCATCTTCTGATTAGTTCATATAGAAGAGTTGCTCTCATTAGTTCATATAGAAGAGTTGCTCTCATTAGTTCATATAGAAGAGTTGCTCTCATTAGTTCATATAGAAGTGTTGCTCTCATCTACTCATTAGTTCATATAGAAGAGTTGCTCTCATTGGTTCATATAGAAGTGTTGCTCTCATCTACTTATTAGTTCATATAGAAGAGTTGCTCTCATCTTCTGATTAGTTCATATAGAAGAGTTGCTCTCATTAGTTCATATAGAAGAGTTGCTCTCATTAGTTCATATAGAAGAGTTGCTCTCATTAGTTCATATAGAAGAGTTGCTCTCATTAGTTCATATAGAAGAGTTGCTCTCATTAGTTCATATAGAAGAGTTGCTCTCATTAGTTCATATAGAAGAGTTGCTCTCATTAGTTCATATAGAAGAGTTGCTCTCATTAGTTCATATAGAAGAGTTGCTCTCATTAGTTCATATAGAAGAGTAGCTCTCATTAGTTCATATAGAAGAGTTGCTCTCATTAGTTCATATAGAAGAGTTGCTCTCATTAGTTCATATAGAAGAGTTGCTCTCATCTTCTGATTAGTTCATATAGAAGAGTTGCTCTCATTAGTTCATATAGAAGTGTTGCTCTCATCTACTCATTAGTTCATATAGAAGAGTTGCTCTCATCTTCTGATTAGTTCATATAGAAGAGTTGCTCTCATTAGTTCATATAGAAGAGTTGCTCTCATTAGTTCATATAGAAGAGTTGATCTCATTAGTTCATATAGAAGAGTTGCTCTCATTAGTTCATATAGAAGAGTTGCTCTCATTAGTTCATATAGAAGTGTTGCTCTCATCTACTCATTAGTTCATATAGAAGAGTTGCTCTCATCTTCTGATTAGTTCATATAGAAGAGTTGCTCTCATTAGTTCATATAGAAGTGTTGCTCTCATTAGTTCATATAGAAGAGTTGCTCTCATTAGTTCATATAGAAGTGTTGCTCTCATCTACTCATTAGTTCATATAGAAGAGTTGCTCTCATCTTCTGATTAGTTCATATAGAAGAGTTGCTCTCATTAGTTCATATAGAAGAGTTGCTCTCATTAGTTCATATAGAAGAGTTGCTCTCATTAGTTCATATAGAAGAGTTGCTCTCATTAGTTCATATAGAAGAGTTGCTCTCATTAGTTCATATAGAAGAGTTGCTCTCATTAGTTCATATAGAAGAGTTGCTCTCATTAGTTCATATAGAAGAGTAGCTCTCATTAGTTCATATAGAAGTGTTGCTCTCATTAGTTCATATAGAAGAGTAGCTCTCATTAGTTCATATAGAAGAGTTGCTCTCATTAGTTCATATAGAAGAGTTGCTCTCATTAGTTCATATAGAAGTGTTGCTCTCATCTACTCATTAGTTCATATAGAGGAGTTGCTCTCATCTTCTGATTAGTTCATATAGAAGAGTTGCTCTCATTAGTTCATATAGAAGTGTTGCTCTCATCTACTCATTAGTTCATATAGAAGAGTTGCTCTCATCTTCTGATTAGTTCATATAGAAGAGTTGCTCTCATTAGTTCATATAGAAGAGTTGCTCTCATTAGTTCATATAGAAGAGTTGCTCTCATTAGTTCATATAGAAGAGTTGCTCTCATTAGTTCATATAGAAGAGTTGCTCTCATTAGTTCATATAGAAGTGTTGCTCTCATCTACTCATTAGTTCATATAGAAGAGTTGCTCTCATCTTCTGATTAGTTCATATAGAAGAGTTGCTCTCATTAGTTCATATAGAAGTGTTGCTCTCATTAGTTCATATAGAAGAGTTGCTCTCATTAGTTCATATAGAAGTGTTGCTCTCATCTACTCATTAGTTCATATAGAAGAGTTGCTCTCATCTTCTGATTAGTTCATATAGAAGAGTTCCTCTCATTAGTTCATATAGAAGAGATGCTCTCATTAGTTCATATAGAAGAGTTGCTCTCATTAGTTCATATAGAAGAGTTGATCTCATTAGTTCATATAGAAGAGTTGCTCTCATTAGTTCATATAGAAGTGTTGCTCTCATTAGTTCATATAGAAGAGTTGCTCTCATTAGTTCATATAGAAGAGTTGCTCTCATTAGTTCATATAGAAGAGTTGCTCTCATTAGTTCATATAGAAGAGTTGCTCTCATCTACTCATTAGTTCATATAGAAGAGTTGCTCTCATTAGTTCATATAGAAGAGTTACTCTCATTAGTTCATATAGAAGAGTTGCTCTCATCATCTACTCTGTGAAGCTAATAACATATCCTTTACAGGACTTTGCGAATCAACCCCAGCTTTTAACGCTGTTTGTGATTTGTCTAGGCATTATTACGTTCAGTAGTTTGCAATTGTTTCCTGAACGGGTGTTGCTATCGTTCTTGTGTAAAAATTCCTCGCGAAACAATTTGAAACCAAATGACTCGCAGCGTGATTCGAACTCAGAATGTCGGGGTTAATAGACCGAGTCACTATCTCCTAAGCTACAGACGCCACCCTTCTACTCATTAGACACTCAAAAAGTATGTACCTATTTTAAACAACTCTTTGATACATCTTGATGAGAAGATTAATTTCTTCATTTCAAACATTAGCCAATATTTGTAAGTTTAATCTCCTTTACTTGGCTATCTAAATTACTTATACTTCTGAAGTCGGAGTCAGTCACACATGAATTGAGAGGGGACAATGTGGATAAGGAAAGAAAGTTCACGAAAAAAACACCAATTAGAAGTGCCATATTGCGCGCCTGAATTCATAGCGGACTATAACGCATAAAAGTAGTTCCTTCGTGACTATTCACTCATCATTTTTAAAAAATGAATTTATTTTTATATTTTTAGTCATCAGTGAAAGCAGTGGTGGCTCGTCATCATTTTTGTTGATGGGGCCAGACAAAAGTTTTGAAAAATTATGATTTTGTGTTAGGTTATATTTTAATTTATTAACTAATAAATACACGTTACATTTTATTTTTGGTGGGGCCCGGCCCCACTAGCCCTTAATGACGAGCCGCCACTGCACGTTGCACATTATTTTTAACGGTGCCAGGCTCCACTGGCCCTTAATGACGAGCCGCAACTGAGTGAAAGTGAGTAGTTCATGTCCGCCTACTTTATAATTGAACAAGATCAAAAGTGTATTTTCTTTTACTAAGAGAATCTACTTCGCAAACGACAAGGAAACAGTACCTCGTTTCTCAGTTCCAGTCCAGAGCCAGGACTTCCTCTGACAGACAATACCAGAGAACACGTACAGGCTTAAGATGAGATACCTGTGTAAAGATTCTAGTTAGCCTGGACTACTGGAGGTTAGTTCATGGGACCAGTATCTGTACATGGAACATAATCTACGCATTTGAACGTTCAACAGGACAGACATACGAGACACACTTCAACAGTCACGGCCATATGTTTAACTTGCCCTTGTTTGGAAATAAAGAAATGTGTATGAAAAATGGTTGGATTATTTCCAATACAAACACAGCTAAAAAAAAGGTGGCATGATTCCAGTCATGGTTAAAATAAAAAAAATATTTTTAAAGTGGTAATCAATTATATTTGAAAAGTGTTATTTATAGTGTTAAATGATTTAGATTATGGGTTCCCAAACTTTTCGATCCACCGCCCACTTTGCACAGCGTAAACTTTGTAACGCCCCCACACATTATAACAGTTCGTCAACGCCCCTCACATTTATACATGCTCTATTTTCTTTTGACATAGAAAATTGATATATATTTCTGTCATACATGGCCAATTTTCAAATGATTATATGCATGAAATAGAAAATTGATGAAAAATGGATCGTGTAAAACAAGCATAAGATGAATTTAAATGCAGAATTCAAATTTTAAATGATTATTCAATCGCAAAATCACGAAAAATAATTTATTTTAAAATATTTATTAATTTCTTCTTTAAGGAGCCACCGACCCATAATCGCCTGAACACCCACCAAATTCTTCTGAACCCACTATCGTCTCCTTAGAACGCTTCAGCGCCCGCTGGGGTTGGTACCGCCCACTTTGGGAAACGTTGGTTTAAACAGTTAGATAGTTCTTCTCCTTTTGTCGTCACACTGTTACCGTGTTGTTGCTCAGTGTCGTCACACTGTTACTAGGTTGTTGCTCAATGTCGTCACACTGTTACCGGGTTGTTGCTCAATGTCGTCACACTGTTACCGGTTTGTTGCTCAGTGTCGTCACACTGTTACCGGGTTGTTGCTCAGTGTCGTCACACTGTTACTGGGTTGTTGCTCAATGTCGTCACGCTGTTACCGGGTTGTTGCTCAGTGTCGTCACACTGTTACCGGGTTGTTGCTCAGTGTCGTCACGCTGTTACTGGGTTGTTGCTCAATGTCGTCACACTGTTACTGGGTTGTTGCTCAGTGTCGTCACGCTGTTACTGGGTTGTTGCTCAATGTCGTCACACTGTTACTGGGTTGTTGCTCAGTGTCGTCACACTGTTACTGGGTTGTTGCTCAGTGTCGTCACACTGTTACCGGGTTGTTGTATAACAGACTAGCTGGTACAAGGCCCCAAATTTTGTCTCTGTAACAGTCTATGATCACAGGTATAAAGAATTACAACAGATAACTGATTAGAAAATTCATAAGTATATTTAATCACTTGTAATATCAATCTCTCTGTCTTGGAGAGTGAATAACAACAGATACGGCAACATTCAATTTTCATCAATTTCTATAATTCATTGTACAAATGGGTCCCACTCTTCACTAGCGTCTACCTGAATAGAATAACAACACTTGCACCATCAAATTCCCTGAATCCTTCTGAAATATTATGTCTTATCTTCTGTGCTCGCCGGTCTATATTAATAAAGTTAGTTTTTCGCCGATGTCCCTTTTAGGAATTCAGTCCACACTGTAAAATAGTTCATTAACTTATAACAGTTCATTACCTGGCGTTGATGTTCGAGATACTACGGTCGTTCACAATTCCCTTCAATCTCAGGGAAAAATAGGATGCTTCTGGCACTTTACTGGTCTCGTCTTTGGTTGCGGAAAACTAGTCTTCACAGTCAGCGGGTCGCTTACTCATCTGCTTCTATAGTCTTCAGGCATCAGTCCTCTGGTCGTCAGGCACTGGTCATCGGTTAGTCTGGCATCGGTTCATCTAGGCGTCAGTTATCTGGTCGGCATCTCGTCGTCTTGGTTCGCAGTACATATATAAAACCTCGCTGTTCTTCTCTGGTAAATGGCTGTTTATTGATGTGTACTAGTTAACAACTTCATGTTAGTTCACCGCTCTATCTCTCTTTGACTTTAAGTGTTGCTCTTAGCAGTTCCAATCAATTTAAAATCACTGTTAAAGGCATTCTAGTTTCTCTCTCTCAAAAAATCAAAGTAGTATCTACTTGCTACTTAAACATTATTATGATCCGTTCTACTCAACTTCTCCAGTCAGTCTGTCTTTCTCTGCTGCTCAAATGTAAACTTCTCAACTCCCAAATAACAGAATATTCCTCTGAAAACCTCACTAACTCGACGGTATTTCTCTTGTACTTCAATGTATCCGTCCGACCTCCTCACTTCTCAAGTTGTAACGATCCTACTGTTCAAACCAAAAGCTCCCAATTGTCCCTTCTCTGGTTCGAGATCCTCGATTTTTTTACGAGAGTCCTCGCCTATCTCGGGTTAGAACCCTTTTCATGAATTTAACTCCCTACTGGTCAGCAACTGGACTGGTAAACAATTTAATACTAATAGTATTCAAGGACGCCCAGTGCAAAAATAAGGGTCGTGGGTTGACCCCGACTGTACCCCTAATTAGGATAACAGTGAAACTGTTACAGTTGTTCAGTGTCGTCACACTGTTACCGGGTTGTTGCTCAGTGTCGTCACACTGTTACCGGGTTGTTGCTCAGTGTCGTCACACTGTTACCGGGTTGTTGCTCAGTGTCGTCACACTGTTACCGTGTTGTTGCTCAGTGTCGTCACACTGTTACCGTGTTGTTGCTCAGTTTCGTCACACTGTTTCCGGGTTGTTGCTCAATGTCGTGGTTCTCTGTTTTTTGTCTTTCGCTGCGTAGTAGCATGGGTAATAATTATTTTTACTTTTTGACAGGATTCTGCTATGCGACCTAACCATATCTTTCGTGGTTTCCTCTCGCTTTCTTTCCTGATGTTCTGTTGTAGAAGACTATGCATACGGTGGAGTCTTATTGCGTTCTTATTAAGTGATAGTACCAACTACATTCTTTGTTTCTCAATGTAATTCAAGCAAGGTTCCGTCCCAACTTCATTCTTATTAAGTGATCGTACCAACTACATTCTTTGTTTCTCAATGTAATTCAAGCAAGGTTCTGTCCCAACTTTCATTCTTATGCTGATGTTGGTGACTTTGTTTCTCAATATAATTAAAGCAAGGTTCTGTACGATATAGAGAAATAACTGATATTAAAATCAAAGTGTAGTACTATATAGATCAAGTGAGAACAATGAGTTTTTGTGCAAGAACCCCCAGAGGAAGCAACGGAAGCAAAGATAATACATAGATAAAGAAAGAATGTTGAGTTCAAGGGTTGATTCCATATAGATACACTAATAGTTTAACAAAATATACTATTAATATTTGAAGATTTGAAGAATGTTTCACCTTAGCAATCTTCTTTTCTTTTGTGACGATTCTACTGTCATTTTAAAGTCGAGCAGAAAGTTTCAGTTCAGAGTAAGAACCAGTTATGTAATTTGTACAATAAAATACAGAGGAGGTTACAGTCTAGCAGAGTGCAACACCAAGGTGAAAGACTGAGGATGCTGGAGATTCATTGCAGCCAATCTTCGATGTGGAGTCGACACCTGAGGATGAATACAGAGAATTGTCCACATATAGGTCAACCAGAAATGCCGTTTACCTAGTTCCGCTAACCGTTCGCCAGATAAACTGGTTATAAATCAGTTTTGAGACTTATTTTTCGAGAATAATAAAAACGATCTTTTTTTTGTTCCTTGATTTCAGTTATCATTCCAAATTGTTCTCTTTATGTAAAGAGACATTGCAACCTAGAACCAAGGAAACAAAAATAAAGAAAGAAAAAAAGGAACAAACTAGAATCACAAAGAGAAATTTGGACAGTGGTCAAAGTTAGTCAGTCTATGAGAGGCCGAAATAAGTGTCTTTAGTCAAGTTATGATAGACGTGTCTAGTAAATGTCGAAAGTTAATGAAAGAAGTGTCTAGACTTGTCTTGTGAAACAATGGAGGAATTGTGAAAGGGACTAGTCGGCCGACCGCTAACAATAATTTATAGCAACCATCGAACGTCCGAGAAATTGTAGGTTGAAGACAAAGAAGAAGGAGAATGTCCGAGAAAACTTAACAAATATTGACGTACATTTTGCAATGACAGGAAAAACATTAACTATTAGAACTAGTCCTTCTTCTTCTTCTGCGTTCTCACTAGATTAGCATTTCAGATTCTCTAATAAAGGCAGCCGTCTGCCTCAGATTATCAGCCACGCCATACAGTTTGTCCTGGATGCTGGTGTAAGTGGGCCACCTCTTTCTTCTCAAGTCTGTATACTGGGGACAGTTCTGTAGGATGTGTTCTGTTGTCATACTCGCCAAGCCACAGTGGCGCAGATCGTTGGTGACTATTTTGAATTTAGCGTACTGGTAGTGTCTCATAAGTTCCAAGAAAATTTACAGACAAACAAGTACTGATATAATCTAAATGAATGTTGTTTATAATCGAATATGGCGTTCCTCGACATGGGAAGATGGTATGATCCCCTTTTTATTCAGAGACCTCTTTGTATAGAAAGTTGTTTACCATATCTTCTCTCTCTACCACGAAGACGACACTGTCTGGCATGTCCACACTTAACGCCTAATTCTCGAGCTCGTTCCAGTGTCTGAGACGTGCCCATGTCACATAATAGTTACTATATATTTGAAATACCGATCTACCTGATATCTTTGTATAGAAAGTTGATTACTATATATTTGAAATACCGATGTACCTAATTGTAGTGTTTTATTATACTAATAAAGTCTATAACTTATTAGGGTCGTGTATGTGATACGATGGAGTCCTCAACACAGAAGTCAATTTAAAGAATTATTTCCTCTGCGAAACAGATGAGGGGAAAAGTTTCTTCCTGGCGAATCCTTGATGTTATCAGTCCATAATTGTTTTGTCTTCCTCTTTTCCTACCGCTCTTGATTGTTTATGGATGAAATGTTTTTGAGAGGGAATCATATCTGTTCATATGTTCTTCTTCTTCTTCTTTGCGTTCGTTCTTTACGACTAATTTTAATCACTCTTTGTGATATGTTTGATTTATGCCAAGAACGTGTATACGTTGCACATTGGTTTTGTAGGCCCCTAAACGCATAGACTTCTACACGTTTAGGACACATGCATCCGATCTCAGCCAAACCTCAGTCGCCTCTTACTACATGTAGGTTGCAGTGTTACTACTTAGCTTCCCTAGAGAACCCTGGTGACACACCGAGCCCCAGTGACACACCGAGCCCCAGTGACACACCGAGCCCCAGTGACACACCGAGCCCCAGTGACACACCGAGCCCTGGTGACACACCGAGCCCCAGTGACACACCGAGCCCCGGGGGACTCATAGATGATGAAAATGGAGATCTATTAGAGAATCTAACCACAAAAGACATAGGGGTCAGAAAACACAAAATAAAGTATATCCCCAAATTCTTTGAAACAAACTGCACCTGAGTGGTTACCGGGGCCCAAATTTGGGGTGTAAAGAATAGAACCACTGTTACCTGCCACGCATGTCGTAAGAGGCGACTAAGGAAGTTTAGTTGAAATCGGATGCACATGTCCTAAACGTGTAGAAGTCTATGCATTTAGGGGCCTACCAAACCAATGTGCAACGTATACACGTTCTTGGCAAAGATCAAACATATCACAAAGAGCGATTAAAATTGGTCGTAAAGAACGAACGCAAAGAAGAAGAAGAAGAAGAAGAAGAAGAAACAAACTGCAAGATTAAACTAAAATTCTGCAACAGAACGTGAGTATATCCAGAAACAAAGAATCTCTGCCTAAAATTAATGATGATTACATCAGATCAAATAAACAAGAACATAGATTAAATGTTCCCCATAAATCGTAAAAAAAAAAAGAAAAGTAAAGGAACCCTTTCATACCTCGTGGTGTATAGGTCAATACAATGTTAGTCCTGTATTTTTCATTGACCGTCGGCACACGATGGGTGATGTGGTCAGCATCACGCCTGCCGCCTTTACTTTCCCAGAGCATGTCTGGTACTCAGTTGAGGCTGGGTCGACCTGAGAGCCGTCGCGGTAGGGAAAAATTCCACATCCACTGCGGGAGTTGAACCCGTACCACCAGCCTTGAGAAGCGAGTTCACAAATCGTATTTTTTTTTTTTTTTTTAATCGATCCAGAAGCACTTGAACTGAAAGTTCTTCGGCTCGGTGTCATGGACATCGTAACCCTTCGGTTGGGTGCCACGAACACCATAAATCTTGGGAACCTGTAGCTTTTCTGCCAGTCCACGGAGTTGAACCCGCACATAAAGAGGACTTGTCACCCGTAGTCCAACGCGCTACGAACACGCTGCGCACGTGGGCTCACAAATCGTATACAAGGTATATGTGACCTGTTATCGCCAAGTTCTAACAAAGAAAATGCTACAAAGAAATTGATAACCAAGCAGGATATAATGACCGATATCACAAGAAGTTCAGCTGTTGTGAAGCTGATATCAGCCGATCTGATCGACGATCTGACACAAAAGAATTTATCAAGTAAAGAAATGCATGTTAAATACATAAATGAATTTATGTTCTGAAATTATTCACATTATAGATGATAGCACGCTGACTTGATAAAAATATAGACACACAATACTGTATAAGGAAAAGGAAATGGACATAAAAGCTGGAAATCTCAAAGGAATGCTTAAAAAGGTGATTAAGAGATAAGATAGGGAAGCTCTGAACTTTGGGGAAATGTTTACAATGAGGGTAGTAAGTTATGACATTTCGAGAGAAAGATATATCATTTTCAGACAAATCGTCTCTGATTATCTGCACAATAAAGCCTTTATTGATGTGAGTTTAATGTAGTAATTGTGGATAGGATCTGTATTATTCTCATATTTGGTACAACGGGGTCAAAGTTGGATTGATAATATGCATATGTTGATAGAAACAGTCCCCAGGTATCTTTCTAATGTCACTAATGTACTGTTGTTTAGCTGTAGGAGTTCGATCACAACCCAAGCATACCTGGTTCGAACTCCACGGCGGGCAATTTAAAAGCAAATTTTTTTCTGTGGATTTTTACGAACGTACAGACCACACGGTTCAGATTGCAATGGCAAACTACTGAACGTGTAAGTTGTGTCTAAAAAATCAACTACTCGTTTACTGTGGTTGATGGCGAAGTAATGGAAGGAATAAGCCACGATTTGTATTCAGTATTGTCGAGTGTGGTCGATGGTGTCAAAGTAAAGTGGAAGATTATGCAGATGTTGGTAGAAGTAGTCTCCCAAGTATTCTTTTAAGTTCTCAAATGTAAGCCATGTTGCCAAGTTTATATTTGAATGTGTAGGTACTATTATGCAGATGTTGGTAGAAGCAGTCTCCAAAGTATCCTTCAAAGTTCTCAAATGTAAGCCATGTTGCCAAGTTTATATTTGAATGTGTAGGTACTATTATGCAGATGTTGGTAGAAGCAGTCTCCAAAGTATCCTTCAAAGTTCTCAAATGTAAGCCATGTTGCCAAGTTTATATTTGAATGTGTAGGTACTATTATGCAGATGTTGGTAGAAGCAGTCTCCAAAGTATCCTTCAAAGTTCTCAAATGTAAGCCATGTTGACAAGTTTATATTTGAATGTGTAGGCACTATTATGCAGATGTTGGTAGAAGCAGTCTCCAAAGTATCCTTCTAAGTTCCCAAATGTAAGCCATGTTGCCAAGTTTATATATGAATGTGTAGGCACTATTATGCAGATGTTGGTAGAAGCAGTCCCCAAAGTATTCTTCTAAGTTCTCAAATGTAAGCCATGTTGCCAAGTTTATATTTGAATGTGTAGGCACTATTATGCAGATGTTGGTAGAAGTAGTCTCCCAAGTATTCTTTTAAGTTCTCAAATGTAAGCCATGTTGCCAAGTTTATATTTGAATGTGTAGTCACTATTATGCAGATGTTGGTAGAAGCAGTCCCCAAAGTATCCTTCAAAGTTCTCAAATGTAAGCCATGTTGCCAAGTTTATATTTGAATGTGTAGTCACTATTATGCACCTTAAATGTTCATCATCATGGCTTGGTCTGTCTCTGCAGAAATAGTTTGTCATCTGTAAAGAGTATTACACAAATCAAGAACTCCGTAGCCATGGCAACAATCTTAGGTCCTATCGGAATAAAAAATTCACTCGTGAACAGAATGATGCGGTCCGGATTCGTACCCCGCCAGTGTGTTGCAGGGGACCACTGGGGGAGCAAAGAATAGTAACACTGCGACATAAAAGGCATGTCGTAAGAGGCTATTGAGGTAAGAGCCTAGGAAAGCTATCTTAATAAATGAAAAGCATCACAGAAATCGGATGTGTTGGTCTACTTGTAGGAGCATAACGCATATCGCACAATCGCTATTAGGCTCAGATCACATACAAACCATAAAGAGTGGTTAGCAAGTGGTTGATATGGAGCGTTTGAAGAAGAAGAAGAAGGATTCTTCTTCTTCTTCAGCAATCTCTGGTCATGCGCTTAATTTAATTTGGACCACAAACTGGGTGGTCAGCTTCAGGTCTGTCAGGTTTCCCAAAGCTTAGTTTTCAGGTCGACTGGGTGTGGCCACATGTTGCTTCTCAGCTCACCCAGGAGAGGACAGTCTTGCAAGATATGCTCTGGTGTCTGTTCCGCCTGCTGACACTGGCATAGAGCTGTTTGACTTATTCATAGTCAATGTAAGTGTTAGTTGAGTCTGCAGTGTCTGGTGCGTAGTCAAAATATAATGATCTGGAGAAGGATTCGAACCCACGATATTTGAAACGCACTGTAAACAATCTAACCACTTAGTCAACAAATACTGTTAAAGTATTACTTACATTTGACAATCCTCTAAGCTACAAAAACTAGAAAAATTGTAAAGTATGTCTCTGTCTTACCCTGACTGTTCATTGTCATAGTTCACTTCTCACCTGTCTCGTTAGTCGTGTTGAAGTCAGAAACCAATGTCAGGAACGAATGTAAACGCCTGACTCGGTGTCTGTGAGTGTTTTCTGTGGCTGAAGTAGCTACCACATTCTGCATATTCGTCTGATCTTAGACTGAGTAATTATCCTCGATGTGGACCCATCAAATAGGCGCGCATGCTGACAAGCAGTGCAATAGATACGATGAGGCAAAAGAAGCATTTGTTGGAACGCAGTTAGACTGAAGCAGTTTTATGGTTTCCAGAACTCAAGGCACTAGTCTACAACAGTTTTATGTTCTCCAGAACTCATCATCATCACCAGGTGCCGTGCCGGCTGGTGTAGGTGATTATGGATCTCCACAAATCTCTGTCGTTGGTGTTTACTATCAACTCAGATGTTGACGCTCTACCATGACATAAAGTCAGGCTGTCCAAAATTTTCTGTCTCTGTCTTCCCCTGTCTCGTCTACCCTCGATTTTACCGGTTGTCACAATGTGTTCTAAACCTCCCTCCTCATCACATGCTCGAAAAATAATGACTGCCTCTTTCTTATATTGATGATAAGCTTTCTCCGTGTCTTGATCTCATTCAACATCTCAACATTAGTCATTTTAGCAGTCCATGGGATTCTCATCATTCTTCTATAAAACCACATTTCTGTGGCCCTCAGAGATTTTTCGATCTGTGTGTTCATTGTCCATGACTCGCTTTCGTATGTCAGTATTGTTTCTATGTAGCACTGAATAACTACAGAACTACAGAACTACAGAACTACAGAACTACAGAACGACAGAACTACAGAACTACAGAACTACAGACATTAAAGTTCCTAACAGCTCTACAACGTCATGATGTTCAATGAAGATATTCCAAACTGAAACTAAACTGAACTGAAACTGAACTGAAACTAAACTGAAACTAAACTGAAACTAAACTGAAACTAAACTGAAACTAAACTGAAAGATAGGATTGAACCTGCATTGAACATTATGGAAACTATTGAAAGAAATGATTAAATACCTGTATTACTATTTATATTTCATGTAGAATATTGAGATTACTGTTTGTCTAGCACATGTGTTGTCGTGGCTCTCAAGGGGAGCAAAGATTAGTACCACTGCGACCTACAACGCATGTCATAAGAGGCGACTGAGGTAGATGTCTAGAGAATCTACCCTAGTAAATTAAAAACGCCGCAGAAATCGGATGTGCTGCCTACTTGTATGCTCATAACTGGCACAATGTATAATCGCACTTTGACTTTGATTACATACAGATCACATAGAGTGGTTAACTAGTGATCGATATGGAGCATTAGAAGTAGAAGGAGAATGTTCTTCTACACTCACACACACTCTCTCTCTCTCTTGTATTTGAAACTTGGTTTTATTTAGAGGTCTCTACATTTCTGTGTTTCTTCCGGTGTCTGAGTAAATAACACTACCCGGAAAGTAAATCTGGGCACTTGGCTCATGCTTTATTTTCTAACTTCCGTCTTTGCGCGTGCATGGTTCATGTTGTTCTATCCTCACTTTCTGCTTTGTGTGTGTATGGTTCATGTTGTTCTATCCTCACTTTCTGTTTTGTGTGTGTATGGTTCATGTTGTTCTATCTTCACTTTCTGTTTTGTGTGTGTATGGTTCATGTTGTTCTATCTTCACTTTCTGTTTTGTGTGTGTATGGTTCATGTTGTTCTATCTTCACTTTCTGTTTTGTGTGTGCATGGTTCATGTTGTTCTATCTTCACTTTCTGTTTTGTGTGTGCGTGGTTCATGTTGTTCTATCCTCACTTTCTGCTTTGTGTGTGTATGGTTCATGTTGTTCTATCTTCACTTTCTGTTTTGTGTGTGTATGGTTCATGTTGTTCTATCTTCACTTTCTGTTTTGTGTGTGTATGGTTCATGTTGTTCTATCTTCACTTTCTGTTTTCTGTGTGCATGTTTCATGTTGTTCTATCCTCACTTTCTGTTTTGTGTGTGCATGGTTCATGTTGTTCTATCCTCACTTTCTGTTTTGTGTGTGTATGGTTCATGTTGTTCTATTCTCACTTTCTGTTTTGTGTGTGCATGGTTCATGTTGCTCTATCCTCACTTTCTGTTTTGTGTGTGTATGGTTCATGTTGTTCTATCTTCACTTTCTGTTTTGTGTGTGCATGGTTCATGTTGTTCTATCCTCACTTTCTGCTTTGTGTGTGCATGGTTCATGTTGTTCTATTCTCACTTTCTGTTTTGTGTGTGTATGGTTCATGTTGTTCTATCCTCACTTTCTGTTTTGTGTGTGCATGGTTCATGTTGTTCTATCTTCACTTTCTGTTTTGTGTGTGTATGGTTCATGTTGTTCTATCTTCATTTTCTGTTTTGTGTGTGTATGGTTCATGTTGTTCTATCCTCACTTTCTGTTTTGTGTGTGTATGGTTCATGTTGTTCTATTCTCACTTTCTGTTTTGTGTGTGTATGGTTCATGTTGTTCTATCCTCACTTTCTGTTTAGTGTGTGTATGGTTCATGTTGTTCTATCCTCACTTTCTGTTTTGTGTGTGCATGGTTCATGTTGTTCTATCCTCACTTTCTGTTTTGTGTGTGTATGGTTCATGTTGTTCTATCTTCACTTTCTGTTTTGTGTGTGCATGGTTCATGTTGTTCTATCCTAACTTTCTGTTTTGTGTGTGCGTGGTTCATGTTGTTCTATCCTCACTTTCTGTTTTGTGTGTGTATGGTTCATGTTGTTCTATCTTCACTTTCTGCTTTGTGTGTGCATGGTTCATGTTGTTATATCTTCACTTTCTGTTTTGTGTGTGTATGGTTCATGTTGTTCTATCTTCACTTTCTGTTTTGTGTGTGTATGGTTCATGTTGTTCTATCCTCACTTTCTGTTTTGTGTGTGCATGGTTCATGTTGTTCTATCTTCACTTTCTGTTTTGTGTGTGCATGGTTCATGTTGTTCTATCTTCACTTTCTGTTTTGTGTGTGCATGGTTCATGTTGTTCTATCCTCACTTTCTGTTTTGTGTGTGCATGTTTCATGTTTTTCTATCCTCACTTTCTGTTTTGTGTGTGCATGGTTCATGTTTTTCTATCCTCACTTTCTGTTTTGTGTGTGCATGGTTCATGTTGTTCTATCCTCACTTTCTGTTTTGTGTGTGCATGGTTCATGTTATTCTATCTTCACTTTCTGTTTTGTGTGTGTATGGTTCATGTTGTTCTATCTTCACTTTCTGTTTTGTGTGTGTATGGTTCATGTTGTTCTATCTTCACTTTCTGCTCTGTGTGTGTATGATTCATGTTGTTCTATCTTCACTTTCTGCTTTGTGTGTGTATTGTTCATGTTGTTCTATCCTCACTTTCTGCTTTGTGTGTGTGTATTGTTCATGTTGTTCTATCCTCACTTTCTGTTTTGTGTGTGCATGGTTCATGTTATTCTATCCTCACTTTCTGTTTTGTGTGTGTATGGTTCATGTTGTTCTATCCTCACTTTCTGTTTTGTGTGTGTATGGTTCATGTTGTTCTATCCTCACTTTCTGTGTTGTGTGTGTATTGTTCATGTTGTTCTATCCTCACTTTCTGTTTTGTGTGTGCATGGTTCATGTTGTTCTATCTTCACTTTCTGTTTTGTGTGTGTTTGGTTCATGTTGTTCTATCCTCACTTTCTGTTTTGTGTGTGTATGGTTCATGTTGTTCTATCCTCACTTTCTGCTTTGTGTGTGTATGGTTCATGTTGTTCTATCCTCACTTTCTGTGTAGTGTGTGTATGGTTCATGTTGTTCTATCCTCACTTTCTGTTTTGTGTGTGTATGGTTCATGTTGTTCTATCCTCACTTTCTGTGTAGTGTGTGTATGGTTCATGTTGTTCTATCCTCACTTTCTGTGTAGTGTGTGTATGGTTCATGTTGTTCTATCTTCACTTTCTGTTTTGTGTGTGCATGGTTCATGTTGTTCTATCCTCACTTTCTGCTTTGTGTGTGTATGGTTCATGTTGTTCTATCCTCACTTTCTGTTTTGTGTGTGTATGGTTCATGTTGTTCTATCCTCACTTTCTGTTTTGTGTGTGCATGGTTCATGTTGTTCTATCCTCACTTTCTGCTTTGTGTGTGTATGGTTCATGTTGTTCTATCTTCACTTTCTGTTTTGTGTGTGTATGGTTCATGTTGTTCTATCCTCACTTTCTGTGTAGTGTGTGTATTGTTCATGTTGTTCTATCCTCACTTTCTGTTTTGTGTGTGCATGGTTCATGTTGTTCTATTCTCACTTTCTGTTTTGTGTATGGATGGTTCCTGTTGTTCTATCTTCACTTTCTGCTTTGTGTGTGTATGGTTCATGTTGTTCTATCCTCACTTTCTGTGTAGTGTGTGTATGGTTCATGTTGTTTTATCCTCACTTTCTGCTTTGTGTGTGTATGGTTCATGTTGTTCTATCCTCACTTTCTGTGTAGTGTGTGTATGGTTCATGTTGTTCTATCCTCACTTTCTGCTTTGTGTGTGTATGGTTCATGTTGTTCTATCCTCACTTTCTGTGTAGTGTGTGTATGGCTCATGTTGTTCTATCTTCACTTTCTGTTTTGTGTGTGTATGGTTCATGTTGTTCTATCTTCACTTTCTGTTTTGTGTGTGGATGGTTCATGTTGTTCTATCTTCACTTTCTGTTTTGTGTGTGTATGGTTCATGTTGTTCTATCCTTACTTTCTGTTTTGTGTATGGATGGTTCATGTTGTTCTATCTTCACTTTCTGTTTTGTGTGTGCATGTTTCATGTTGTTCTGTCCTCACTTTCTGTTTTGTGTGTGCATGGTTCATATTGTTCTATCCTCACTTTCTGTTTTGTGTGTGTATGTTTCATGTTGTTCTGTCCTCACTTTCTGTTTTGTGTGTGCATGGTTCATATTGTTCTATCCTCACTTTCTGTTTTGTGTGTGTATGGTTCATGTTGTTATATCTTCACTTTCTGTTTTGTGTATGCATGGTTCATGTTGTTCTATCTTCACTTTTTTTTTTGTGTGTGCGTGGTTCATGTTGTTCTATCTTCACTTTCTATGTGAACCATCATTTTGTTTGTGTTCGGTTCATGTAAATTAAGTATTCGGTTCAAGTTAACATAAGATAACACAACGTAACACAACATAACACACCATAACAAACATAACATAGCAGAACATACCATAATACAAAACAACGCAACGTAACATAACATAACAAAACACAACATAACACAAAGTAACATAACAAAACACAACATTACACAACACAACACAACACAACATTACACAACACAACACAACACAACACACCATAGCATAACATAACATAACAGAACATAACATAACGTGACATAACATACCATAACATAACATAACGTAACGTAACATAACATAACATAACATAACGTGACATAACATACCATACCATAACATAACATAACATACCATAACATAACGTAACGTAACATAACATAACATAACGTAACGTAACATAACATAACATAACATAACATAACGTAACGTAACATAACATAACATAACATAACGTGACATAACATACCATACCATAACATAACATAACATACCATAACATAACGTAACGTAACATAACATACCATAACATAACATAACATAACATAACATAACGTAACGTAACGTAACATAACGTAACGTAACGTAACGTAACATAACAGCTGTTTTCAACTTTAGATCAGATTCTTGTTGGTTGTATTATCTGAATAGATATGTTTTTAATTTTAGTTGTAATTTAGTAGATACTCCACAGGGAGTCTATTATGTTTTTTACAAATGTTTACTGCACTACACGTTCTGATACTACATAAGCTTGTTTGTGGGTTGAAAATGGCATGCCTCGGTATATATATTATCTAACCCATTACATAACACATGTGTGTTGCCGGGGCAGCAAGGGGGTGGCAAAGAATAGTAACACTGCGACCTACGAGGTATGTCGTTAGAGTCGCCAAGGTAGGGTCTAGGAAGCTTTCTTATTAAATAAAAAGCTTCTCAGAAATCGGATGTGCTGGCTTACTTGTAGGTGCATAACTGGCACAACGTAAGTCTCTCTTAGGCTCAGATCACATAAAATCACAAAGTGTGGTTTAATAAGTGGTCGATAGGAAGCGTATGAAGATGAAAAATGTCATCAATTATATAAGAAACAGTCACACTAATGTCATGATTATTCTTATCACAACAAAATGTTGTAACACTAAATGTACAACAAATTAGTTAGCAACAAATTGTACACAAAACTGGATCTGACCTTTACCATAATATCCCAGAACTTTTACGGTAAGACTGGTAATAATATTGTGATCATAATACTCGTTTTCCAGCATGCACCCTTGTGATCCTCACAGAAGTAATGAGAGACACGAAACTGACATTCAGGCATACTTATGTATACGACACCATCTCATTGTGAACAAGATATCACATACACTGTGTAATAAATCAGCCAATGATTGCGTCATATAGCAGACAGGATGTACAGAAACACAAATGCCACAGGCAACATATATTTGAAGATGCAGCATGATTACATGAGAAGCATACTCCATGTCCGTGAATCAGCTACTGGCGAAATATCAGCAATTTAGAAACACGAAACATTAAACCAGACCGCTCGCGTGAGACCCAGATTACATTAAGTAAATTCCAAGCAAAATATCGTATGATTCACTTTCAAGTACATCTGAAATTACAACACATAAATAAACCAAGTTAGAATTTTGCCAACTGAAACTTTCCTAAATAATATGGAAATCTACGCATTGGTTCTATGGTGTTGTGGATGAATGAAATACTCGTTGAGGTTAATCGGGGAAAGTTACATTTCTCATTTTCGAAATTATTTTAACACATCAACTACCAAAGCCGTAGTCTGCGCTAATTTATTTTTACATTTTAGCCGTGATCCGCGGATTTGACAATATTTTGTTTAATTGTCAGATAAGCTTAATATTTAGGTTAACCTTATCCCAGTGGCGGCTCGTCATTAAGGGCCATTGGGGCCGGGCCCACCAAAAATAAAGTGTAACGTGTACTTATTACGTTATAAATTAAAATATAACTTAACGCAAAACCATGATTTTTCCGAAAACTTTTGACTGGCCCCACCAACAAAAATTAGCATGAGCCGTCACTGCCATATCCTATCAAGAGAAGATAATTTTGGAGGGAATGGGAACTAGAAGAAGAATGTGAAGAAGACTTAGAATACGATACGTACAAGATGTCATTGATGATCTGAGAATGACTGCTGTTGACGTCGGTCAACTTGCAAAGAATAGAGAGTTTTTCAGGACTGCTGTTATGGAAGCCAAGTTCCGGAAGGTGCAAGCTACTTAATGATGATGATGATGATGATGAATTCGATCATGACTAGTTCTTGATCTATTCTTTTATGTTGTTTTAGTTTGCAACAAAAGTAGGTTAATAAGTCAGAACATATTGATAAGTACGTGGTCATTCATTTATCGGGCATTGCCTATACGAAATTGATAACACGTTTCGCTAGTAACCAAGAACCGTGGAATATTTGGGTTCAAGACCAAATTGGGAACAAAACTGATCGGTGTACAAACATGGTCCACATTTGGTCTACATGAAGCCCTGATCCTTAACTTGGGGATCTAAATTCAAGTACATGGGAAGGTGAATGACAAGGGACACTAGTGACAAGAAAAGAAAGATTTAGCGCAAAATAAATCAGATGCGTAATATCTAAGCCTGAAATCAAATTTTAAAAAAAGCATATCTACAAAACTACATATCACTCATCAAATTTCGATTTAAAAATACTTAAAAATACTTTTGAAAAACACATTGAATTTGTACATACACCTGAGGAGTGGGCAAACCGAATAACGTGGAATTTGTACATACACATGAGGAGTGGGCAAACCGAATAACGTAGAATTTGTACATACACATGAGGAGTGGGCAAACCGAATAACGTAGAATTTGTACATACACATGAGGAGTGGCAAACCGAATAACGTAGAATTTGTACATACACATGAGGAGTGGCAAACCGAATAACGTAGAATTTGTACATACACATGAGGAGTGGCAAACCGAATAACGTAGAATTTGTACATACACCTGAGGAGTGGCAAACCGAATAACGTAGAATTTGTACATACACCTGAGGAGTGGCAAACCGAATAACGTAGAATTTGTACATACACATGAGGAGTGGCAAACCGAATAACGTAGAATTTGTACATACACATGAGGAGTGGCAAACCGAATAACGTAGAATTTGTACATACACATGAGGAGTGGGCAAACCGAATAACGTAGAATTTGTACATACACCTGAGGAGTGGGCAAACCGAATAACGTAGAATTTGTACATACACATGAGGAGTGGGCAAACCGAATAACGTAGAATTTGTACATACACATGAGGAGTGGGCAAACCGAATAACGTAGAATTTGGCAACATCAAGGTTTCTAATGTAGTATTTAAATTTCAACAAATTCTCACCGTGTACTACGTTTTTCTATGCGTTATTTCTTATACCATGAGATTATGAACATCAGATGGTACGATAAGATAACAAACTCTGAAGTTTAATTTAGTTTAGTCGTCGGATCATCTTCACTGTACGTCGAACAGATTAGTCCATAAGTGCTCCGATCTCCTCCTCAGTTTATCTCTCAGTTTAGTTTAGTTGTCGGATCATCAATACTGCACGTCGAACCAATTAGTCCATAAGTGATCCGATCTCCTCATCAGTTTATCTCTCAGTTTAGTTTAGTTGTCGGATCATCAATACTGCACGTCGAACCGATTAGTCCATAAGTGATCCGATCTCCTCCTCAGTTTATCTCTCAGTTTAGTTTAGTTGTCGGATCATCAATACTGCACGTCGAACCAATTAGTCCATAAGTGCTCCGATCTCCTCATCAGTATGTCTCTCAGTGTGTGACGACAACTAATGACACCGGTTCTTTGTTGGTTTACTATTCTTCTTTGTCTACCAGCATAGTGTTCTTATCTAGCTACATCACACTTGACTTGGAATTCTTGCAGTCTAGTTAATGTTGTAGATTTACCATTATTACTTGAACCATGTACACGACCTCTCTCCTTTAGAGAATTTATAATAATAGCCGTCCATCGCAAGCGATGATGACAACAATCTCAGACGTGTACTGTTGCACCTCTCTGGTGTGAGCGAAGGTGACTGTAGAGTCCAATCCTAGAACAGAATCCCCGACCACAGGTGGGGCATACATGATCAAGGTTAGACATGTGCGTGTTGTGTGCTCTGTCTTTTCGCGCTGCTCGTTTTCTCTGTGACTCCTCAATACGATGATTCTCAGCTATTCGGGTTCCTCTTTGTTGTTACAGCGCCACATTTGGCGATCTTGCGCAAGGATTCCCAGCACGTATTGTCTATATCGAAGCATTTCAGAGACACTTTAAGAGTGTCTTTAAAGCGTTTTTCTGTCCACCAGCTAAACGTCTGCCCCCTTCAAGCTCGCCATACATCATCTGTTTTGGAATGCGTTTATCAAGCATTCGAGCAACGTGACCGACCCATCTCACTTGGGCCTTCTGCAACAGGGTGTTGACGCTTGGGATCTTTGCTCTTGTGAGGACTTCGCTGTCTGGAATTTTGTCCTGCCAGTTTAATTTTAATATTCTGCGTAGACAGCTTGTGTGGAAATGGTTTAATTTTCTTGCGTGTCTGCTATACACTGTCCATGTCTCGCTTGCGTACAGCAGCGTGGTTAACACTATGGCCTGGTAAACTTTCAGCTTTGTGACTATGCTTATCACCTTCCGTTCCCACACAGTGACACGTAACCTTCCGAACGCATCACTGGCTTTGGATATCCTATTGTGGACCTCAGAATCTATGTTTGCCGATCTGGATAGGAGGCTGAAAAGATAAGCAAAGTTGTCCGTTGACTGGAGACGCTGGTGTTTAATGTTGATGACTGGATCGTAATACTGTTCTCTAGGGGCGGGCTGGAACATGACCTCTGTTTTTTGGTGTTAATGGTGAGGCCAAACCTATCACAGGCCATTGAGAACTTGTCCATGTAAGTCTGCATTTCTTCCACAGAGTTGGTAGCGAGGGCGCAGTCATCAGCAAACAACAGGTTTGAGATAGTTGATTCTTTTACCTTGGTGGAGGATTTTAACCTCCGAAGATTGAATAGGTTACCGTCTGTCCTGTATCTAATCTTTACCCCATGTTCGTCGCCTTCCCAAAAGACATCCGTGAGCATGGCAGCAAACATCAAGCTGAAGAGTGTTAGGGCCAGTACACAGCCCTGTTTGACGCCGTTGGTGACATGGAAGGCTTCCGACAGCTCCCCTTCGTCAAGTACACATGCCATCATGCCCTCGTGAAACTGTTGGACGATCTTGATGAATTTCACTGGGCATCCAAATTTTTCCATGATCTTCCAGAGACCCTCCCTGTTGACCGTGTCAAAAGCCTTTGTCAGATCGACAAAGACCATATAGAGGTTACGGTGCTGCTCTTGGCATTTCTCCTGTAGTTGACGAGCAGCAAATATCATGTCTGCTGTTCCACGACCTGCTCTGAAGCCACATTGGGTCTCAGGAGTAAGTCCTGTTCCAGGTGATCGATTAATCGATTGAGGAGGACTCTGGCCAGTATTTTGCCAGCAATTGACAGGAGGAGATCCCTGTGATTATCGCAGGCCTGGCGGTTTCCTTTCCGTTTGTACAGGTGGACAATAGTGGCATCCTTTAATTCCTGTGGCACACGTTCGTTGCACCAAATGGATGTAAATAACTCTGTCAATTTTAGCATCAGCGTGGACCCTCCTTCTTTGTATACTTCGGTTGGTATTGAGTCCGCACCCGGTGCCTTCCCGCTGGACATCTGGCTTTTTGCCTTCTTGACCTCTGCTAAGGTAGGTGGAATATCAAGCTTGGCATTGATTGGGACCTGGGGCATGCGCTCTATGGCTTCATAACATATAGTGGATGGATGGTTGAGGACAGAACGGAAGTGTTCTGCCCAGCGATTTAGTATCTGAGGCTTGTCAATTAGTAGCCTTGCTCCATCTGCATCGAGTATGGGAGTGGGGTGAGATTGTTGAGGGCCGTAAACAATTTTTAGGGCATCGTAAGAATTTATAATACTGCAACTCTGAAGTACTTCAACGTGTAAACTTGCCTTCAATCATGGGCATGCTCAGCAGTGGAAGACTACGATTAGGGCATGTGAGAAGAAATGACAATTGCCACATAGCAAAACAAATGTTGTTCTGTGAACTTTCGGAGGGGAAGAGTCACCAAGGCAGAACACTACACAGACATAAGGATATCTGCAAGACCTTAATGAACAAGTTTTTATCGGTTCCAGCAAATGAGAAAGCAATTGTGTAGTAATTTTAATTTTAAAATCTTTTCAACGAATTTACCCGAGCAGCGACGATTCAGCGTGCTCTTTTCAATTTTAACTCCCAAGGGTTCTTCTACGTGCTCAACATAAACACAAGACTTACGTTTTATCGTCCTTCTCCGATAGGACTAGTAACTCAATCTCACCTACATTGCTATGAGGGATATCTGGGAAAAATTTCCTGTTTGCTCTGCGAGGAAGCGAGCAGTGCACATTTGGAACGAGAGGCAAAAACCCTAGCTTCTACGCCACAGAGACAAAACCCTAGCTTCTACGCCACAGAGACAAAAACCTAGCTTCTACGCCACAGAGACAAAACCCTAGCTTCTACGCCACAGAGACAAAAACCTAGCTTCTACGCCACAGAGACAAAAACCTAGCTTCTACGCCACGAGACAAAAACCTAGCTTCTACGCCACAGAGACAAAAACCTAGCTTCTACGCCACAGAGGCAAAACCCTAGCTTCTACGCCACAGAGACAAAACCCTAGCTTCTACGCCACAGAGACAAAACCCTAGCTTCTACGCCACAGAGACAAAACCCTAGCTTCTACGCCACAGAGACAAAACCCTAGCTTCTACGCCACAGAGGCAAAACCCTAGCTTCTACGCCACAGAGACAAAACCCTAGCTTCTACGCCACAGAGACAAAAACCTAGCTTCTACGCCACAGAGACAAAACCCTAGCTTCTACGCCACAGAGGCAAAACCCTAGCTTCTACGCCACAGAGACAAAAACCTAGCTTCTACGCCACAGAGACAAAAACCTAGCTTCTACGCCACAGAGGCAAAAACCTAGCTTCTACGCCACAGAGACAAAAACCTAGCTTCTACGCCACAGAGACAAAAACCTAGCTTCTACGCCACAGAGACAAAACCCTAGCTTCTACGCCACAGAGACAAAAACCTAGCTTCTACGCCACAGAGGCAAAACCCTAGCTTCTACGCCACAGAGGCAAAACCCTAGCTTCTACGCCACAGAGGCAAAACCCTAGCTTCTACGCCACAGAGACAAAACCCTAGCTTCTACGCCACAGAGACAAAACCCTAGCTTCTATGCCACAGAGACAAAAATCTAGCTTCTACGCCACAGAGACAAAAACCTAGCTTCTACGCCACAGAGGCAAAAACCTAGCTTCTACGCCACAGAGGCAAAAACCTAGCTTCTACGCCACAGAGACAAAAACCTAGCTTCTACGCCACTGAGACAAAAACCTAGCTTCTACGCCACAGAGACAAAAACCTAGCTTCTACGCCACAGAGACAAAAAACCCAGCTTCTACGCCACAGAGACAAAACCTATCTTCTACGCCACAGAGACAAAAACCTAGCTTCTACGCCACAGAGACAAAACCCTAGCTTCTACGCCACAGAGACCCCATTGAAAATGTTCATTAATTGCAGCATCACGATTAAATACAGGTAAGCATCTGAATGTATTAAAGATAAGTTGTACACCTGGTTCCGTCTGCTTCAAGTAGAAGTAAGTCTTTGAAGAAATCTCTCTGGTGTACTCTACCAGTAAGGTTATTAATTGAAACTAGGAATCTCATTTCTATATAAATAATGACATATTAACATATGGATGGGAATCGTAGACAATAACAGAAACATTAAAGAACACAATTCACCCGAGTGTTTACCGGGGCCCAAATTTGGAGTGTAAAAAATAGAACCACTGTTACCTGTCACGCATGTTGTGAGAAGCGACTAAGGAGGTTTGGCTGAAATCAGATGCACATGTCCTAAGCGTGTAGAAGTCTATGCGTTTAGGGCCTACCAAACCAATGTATAACGTATACACGTTCTTGGCAAAGATCAAAGATATCAGAAAGAGTAATTAAAATTGGTTGTAAAGAACGAACCCAAAGAAGAAGAAGAAAGAACAAAATTGAAGCTTTTGAAACAACGTTGAGCCCTTGTGTTGCAGAGGCTCTCACTGGGAGCATGTAATGGTAACACTGTGGCCTACAAGGCATGTCGTAAGAGGCGACTGAGGTAGAAGCCCAGGAAAGTTACCCTAGTAAATAAAAAGCGTAGCAGAAACTGAATGTTCTGGCTTACTTGTAGACGCATAACTGGCACAACATACATTTGCTCTTAGGCTCAGATCACATACAAATCACAAAGAGTTGTTAACAAGTGGTCGATATAGAGCATTTGAAGAAGAAGAAGAAGAAGAAGAAGAAGAAGAAGAAGCAACGTGTTACAGAAATGTTCTTAGAACTTCATAGAGAAGACAAAAAAAAACAAGACCTGCATATCCTGGAGCACTGGCTCATAAATAATATCCTGTCCAGGGAGATGAAATATTTGGAGTCACAGTGGTTTGGAGAAAACGGTAATGGAAGACATAACTCATGCAGTATGAAGCAGAGGACGACCAAGACAAAGGTGGCAGTAGGACATTAAATGAACCTTAAACATGAAGCTGAAGGAGGCTGGAGATCTTGCTAGGGAAAGAGAGTTTTCTCTGGTGGGCTGTGATAAAACCGACGCCTCGTAAGTCACATGCTACTTGATACAAAGAAGTGTTTATGAACATGGGAAGTTTTTAATTATAGAAAAGCGCGATTATTTTCAAGTGAAATACACGTTTACGTAGATGGATACAGGGGTTGATAAATTTGCACTTTGGTACTGCCCTTCTTAGATAAGACATCGGCACTCTCATTGCCTGCAAAGCCACAGTGAGATGGAATCCACTGCAAGGATTCCCACATCCTTGCAGAACAGACCAGGTCATTATATTTCGACTACGCATACCTGACACTGCAGACTCAACAAACACTTATATAGACTAGGAATAAGTCAAACAACTCTCTGCCAATGTCAGCAGGCGGAACAGACACCAGAGCATATTCTGCAAGACTGTCCTCTCCTGGGTGAACTGAGAAGCAACATATGACCACACCTAGTCGAAGTGAAAACTAAGTTTTGGGGAAACCTGACAGACCTGAAGCTGACTGCCCAGTTTGTTAAGAGCATGACCAGAGATCGCTGAAGAAGAAGTACAGGAATGAAACTTTTTTTAGCTTGACTGGGACAATTTGTGTTGTTTTCATGTTTGATGTTTATTTCTCATCGCTCCTCATGGAGAATAGGTCTATACTTGATAAAGGCATTTTGGTGGAAACGTCGTTGTAGATTGTTTTTGTACTTTGTAAAACTAGTGTACTCTGTTTTTACGTGTTTCGCCATTGCTGCATAATTTTACTGCAGTCTTCTCTTTTAACGATAATGGAACATTACAACGCCTCACGCTCAAAACGTCACCGATTCGTTTCCCGCAATGAGCTATCGAAATGGTTTGTTTACCAGAGAACCATGATCTGACTGTAAGTGAAATCAAGTTTCTAGTCCTCTCAAAGAAGGTTGGTAAAGTGTAGGTCTTGTGTTCAAGTTGGGCAGGTAAAAAAAATATTAACAGTTGAAAATGTGATAAGCATAGACTGCAAAGCCGCTGCCTGGTAAAAAATCATTAAAATGGTTAATATACAAGAGTTACACACAGTTTCACCATCTACAAAAATCTATCCAGAAAGAACTCAAAATCAAAGAAAACTGACTGATGCTACAAATAAGAAAGATAAAATTGAGATATTTTGGACATATAAAAGACATGAAGGGCTGAGAAGACCATCATGGAAGGAGGCATACCGGCAAAGAGAAGATGAGGAAGACCACGGAGAAGATGGATTCAGGATGTGACTGATGGTTTGAACATGAAGGCTGCAGAGGCAGGTCATCTGGCCTATGAGAGAGAGAAATTCCGGAGGACTGTTGGTGTGGCAAAGTTCTGCTCAGGACAAGCTATTTGATGATAAGTTGATGAAAAAATGCCATCGGTGACCCTCGCCGGTGCTAC